>CAUYON010002915.1:0-80200 GCA_963573935.1 Arctocebus calabarensis | reverse complement strand
GGTGAGATCACATGTGTGGTACATATTTGAAGGGTCAGGAGAAAACTTCTAAATACGGATCAAAAATGTTTTCACATAGTAAACAAGAAAATCTCATGAATGTTATGTCAATCAGGTTGATAAAAATATCTCAGATTGCATGTGAAGCCCCCACACTGTACCCCATGGTTGAACTAATGTACACAGCTATGATTCAATAAAAAAAAAAAAAGAAGATTTTAGTTTGAAGATTGGTTGTGGTTCTCAGTGGGGCAAGATGCATAGCTCAGTTGCTCATGAAGAAATGATCTCATCTGAACATCCAGGGAACCTGTGAGGTTGCCCCACTCTGGCAAATAATTAGCTAAGAACACAAGTGTTTTGTACCAGAAAAGCTCTCCCCAGGCAGCCTGTGCTATGGCAGAGCCTTCGCTCCTCCGAGATCTCTGAGCATTCTTCACTCGCTCATCATTCTCCACCTGCTTCTGAGGCAGCTGGTGCCCTGCCAGAGTTCAGCAACACGAGGATGGGACTTCAACAGGCAAATCTGCTCGCTTTATGAAACTAGCAGCTCTACTTTGCTCTGTCTCCTGAACAAATTTCCCAGTACTGCTTTTTCTGCTCTTCTGCCCACTCACGATGATCTGTAAGAAGAGAGACAAATTACAATGGAACGCTTTGGGCGGCAGGTAACAGAAACTCCAATTCAACTATCTTGAACAATGAAGGAAATTATTTGTTTAATCTCCAACACCAAGAAGCCCCAAACCAGTCTGGCTCCAAGGCTTTAAATTCAGTGAATGTGGACTCAGGTTCTTTTTCTTCTTCCTTCCTGCCATCCCCAGGCCTGGACCTCAGCCGAGGTGTTCTTATTGGCTCGCCCTCCCCAGGCACCACATTTAAACACACCCAGGTTCTCCCACGATGGTGTTGAAGGGAAGAGTAGGAAGTATGTTCCCATGTGTTCCATCTTATGAGCAAAAACGTCACAGGCAGGAGACAGACCTCCCCTCGGCTTCCGTCAGCTGGAGGTGCCTCCCACACAGACATCTGCATCCGTGTCTGTCTGGAAACAAAGCCCCGTGGCAGTGTAGGTCCCCTTTGGAGTTGGGATGGCCTGTTTCCCTGAAGTTTGTGATCACAGGGAGGAGAGTGGATAGTCAGAAAAATGGGGGTTTTGTTTCATTAGAAAGGTGCGTGAAGGTGTGTGAATGGCTTCTGGGTGAGTGACTTAGGGTCTGCTGGCAGGTCCCACATCAGCTGCTGTTTTTTCTAATTTAGGGAAGTCCCTCTGCCAGAAACACCAGGTACGTACACAATCGTCCTCCACGTATCGTTAGATCCTGGACCACCAGTGTCCTCCAGTCCCCCCAAACAAGTCTCTGTTCTCTTTCCTCACTGGTGAATCATTACTTCAGAGGCTTCCATTGGTGCCTCAGACCTGAGGCGTCAGGGAAGGCGGAGACTTTGGGAAGCAGGCCCAGGGTTTCAAGTGCTCCTTCAGCACAAATATAACAAGACGCCAAAAGTGGGTTCCACGTTCCCTCCTCTGCCTTCTCATCATAGATCACTGCAGAGCTGAGCTTGCTCCCGGGAACACTTTCAGTGGCTGAGTTCAGGATCCAGCTCAACCTCCCGCATTAGCAGAGAATGTTGTCCTGGAAGCCGGTGTGGAAAGGGGACCCTACCGGAGGTGGGGGACACTGAGGCTGGGGGCCCAGCTGTGGCCTGACGGAGGGAAGGGTGAAGGCTCCTCCCTCTGGCTGGTTCCCCTGCCCTCAGCACTGGCTGCAGAGGAAATGACCAAGAGGCCCTGGCGTGGCAGACAGTAGAGCTGGAGGAAAGGGCATTACTGAGTTCCAGAAGAAACAGAAATGCAACATTAACCTTAACCCAGTGGGAATGGCATGGGGAGATAACTGATTTTAAATGGAGGAAATGCCATTTTCAATTTTCATAAATTACATGTAGTATAATGAATCAGTAGATGATTTTCAAATGAAAGATGACTCATAAAACAAAAAGCAAAGCTCTCTATAAAGGTAACTTAAAATATTGTCCTTTCAGGAAGCACAACTTTTTAAACACACCACATTTAGACATTGTAGTAAAATGTGGCTTTAATAAATAATGAGTCTGAAATAAAAAGAAATATGGATTTGATAATAAAGTGCTTTATAAGACATACTGATATGTGCAATAGAACATTTATCACTTAAGTCACAAATTTTTTCTTTTGTGAAAATTTTTTTTCTCAGAGGAAAAAATTTCAGTGGTATATTAATTATGTACCAAAATATTCCGAAAATTTCTTTTATAATTTCACATCAACAGAATAAATTGATCCTACAGTAGAAAGAAAGATATAATGTTTATAAGTTTATATGTGCTAAAAAGACAATCTAACTTTACACATTAACTAAGGGCATTTCTCTTTAACATTAATCAGATTTAGGTGAATATACATAAATATAAAGAAATGAATTAAATAGGGAAAAGAAACAACAGAAATATTTGTGCATATAATCCACAGAAATATATTAAGGTTAGGAATTTTTAAGTTACATACTGTATATAGTAAAGTGAAAGACAAGTAAGTGACATTACTGAAGCCCATTCCTGGGAAAATAGTGCTTACAACTGTTACCCAGTAGCCACTATACATTAATCCCCTCTCCCATCAGTTAATTACATCACCCTTTAAGCTAGATGTATAATGTAATTAGAGATTTGAACAGTTCACAGCCAGATCACTTAAAGTAACATTGTTAATGGGCTCTAGAAGTTCTCTCTTTAATATTGCCAGTGTTATAACTTCTAATTACCTTAATAATTAGGGCTCTGTCACTCACGATTGAGGTAAGAGGCCTGAACACTAATGGCTATTAGAGATGTTGTACAAGGCATGTTTTGATGTTCTCATCCAATTGCTTAGGGTTGGAAGGAGCTATTTGCCCTTGGAAGCCTGATGGTTGCTATGTGGTGGCCTGGGCGCTACACTGAAGAATTCAGTGCCACCTGTGTTGCTGCTCTCAGTTAGGGGGGAGGTATAAACTCTATTCACTGACATTACTCAGGAAATGTAAATGTGGCACCTATGGCAGAAATTTGGTGAATTTAAATTGCCCTGTTGCTCTTATAACAAAATAACACTAGAAACATGGATGTCACATCATGAAATTAACAGTAATAGGGGAAAAATTCCCTCATCTATAGCTAGGATTGACTGTAAATTAATAAAAACGAGGCATTTGAAAAAAGTGGGTGAAAATGAAAAGAAACTTGAAATACTGCCGAGTGTCACACAGAGCACAGAGAATGGAAGAGATCACATGGAGTGTGGGGTTGGGGGGATTCGTGGACTGTAGGGAGAGTCAGGTGGAGTGTGGGGTTGGGGGTGTCGGGGGAGTGTGGGGGATGGGGGACTCGTGAACTGTAGGGAGAGTCAGGTGGAGTGTGGGGACGGACGGGGGTCCATGGAGCGTGGGGGACAAGGAGAGTCTTAGGGAGTGTGGGGAATTTGGACTAGTTGTGGCATTAGGACCGATGACAGTAAATTTGAAGTATTTTTAATTTTTTGCTATTCTTTCCCCAGCCTTTCTCACATATGTTTTTGAACTGAACAAACGGAATCAGGTGACTGGACACCTCGGGGAAAACTTTTGATACCCGTACGCAGCGCTCAAGTTTGACAGTCTTTGGAGTGGTCTCTGTCTTACACCAATGGGCAGCTCGCTGTCTGGGGTGCACAGCCCCCCACCCCCCCCCCCCGCTGTCCCTGCTGCCTCCAGACCAGGGTCTCTGGTCCTCGTGGCCCGGCAGCTGCATCTTGTGTCTGCTTCCTCGGAACCCTCACAGCCTCTCGGATGCTTTCCTTTGTAATTTCATTACTGTCATTGTGCATTTATGTCTTTTCTTCTGACTACAATTTCCTTGGAAATAAGTTGCATAAGTTAATAATGTGTGTATTCTTAGCGCTTACCTTGCAGCTTTCACAGATATGGGAAAAACAAAAGTATGTGTTGAATTAATATGTAAATCTGTCATTGGATAAATTCAGAAAAAGAAATCTTTTTGGAACTGTAGTATGCATGAAAATGTTCCACCCATCTGTCCCTGAAGCAATGCATTTGGGATTTATTCCTACATTTTGTAGGGTAGTTCCTAATCCTTGAACACTGAAGTGTAGACATTTTACTGAATTCATTCTAGAGCAACCCATCTGTTGTACACCTGGACTTCTGAGCCCACCTCCAAGGTATCTGGTCCAACTAGAACACACACATCTGAAGCAGCAAATTTCCTTTTGCAGCTGTCATCCTCTGAGGGACCGTAGGCTTGGCCTTCCCTCCTTTCTGCCAGGTCCAGACACACTCCAGCAAAGACGTCACCAAGCCCGGGAGGCCGCCTGCAGCACGGCCGGGAAAGCGCTCCGATGCCCGCAGCGCCCCGCCACACGGGGCTAGGGGCCTGCTGTGCCATCTGGTCTCGTCTTGCCAAGCTCCTGTGTGACAAGGGAACCAACTGTCCTTGTTTACTGGCTCTGTAAGACGGCGATTTGAACCAGGTCTAGTTGACCCCCAATGCCGTGCTGCGGCCCAAGCATGTGTGACAGTCACGTCACCACCGTGCAAAGTCACGCCGGGAAGGCGCAGAGCTCCAGCTTCCCTGAGGGACAGAGGCCAGGACACAGCACACTGCACTGCGCAGCGACACCGCAGCGACACCCCAGCGAGACCTCAGAACTTAACAGAACGTTCCCAGAGCTCTTCCCAGTCTCACAGGCGGGAAGCGCAGACGCCGCGGCCTCCTGGGGCTTCACCTGAGACTCCCCGGCGGGCAGGGGGCATCGCAGCCACCTGCTGTCGCCTTGCTGTAGGCTGGCCTGCTGCCCCTGGGCGCGGCGGGTGCGAAGCCGGGACTGGGAGGGCCGCCCCTGTGTGTGCTATTCTGTGTGTTCCGACATGGTTGCATTTTCTTTCTTTGTGCTCATCTAATGTTTCCTGCGGAGGGAATCTCACATAAATCTCTGGCGAATCTATCAATTGCCCTGGAACAAATTCCTGAGCTCAAGACCAGCATTACAGGAAAACTGACATCACTCCCTCCTCCCCAGGCCACACGCTGTGCTGTCCGAACACGTGAACACGTTCTGTGCCCGTGGGAACACCCCAGGCGACAGCACCCACTCCCCAGAGAACCGCTCCACTGCACTGATGAGGGCAGAGGCCCCACGACCTAGCGACCTCTTGTCAGGCTTCACCTCCTGACACTGTTACGCTGGGGACTAAGTTCCCAACACACACTGTTGGGGATACACATTCAAATACAGCCTATGGCCCACAACATTCATGTCCTCAATGCAGAAACACATTGATTTCAACCCAGCAGATGCCACCAAGTCTCATCCCAGAAGCAACTCAGAAGGCCCAAGTTCATTCTCATCTGAAGTGGATAGGGTGAGACTTAAGGCATAATTTGTCCTGAGGCAAATTCCTCTCCAGCTGGGAGTCTGGGAAATTAGCAAGTTATTTGCTTCTAAAATATAGTGCAGGGGCCCGACATAGGAAGGATATCCTCACTCCAAAAGGGAGAAATTGGCGGTTCTGATCTCCCATTGGCTCCTTTGCATTTCTGATCTCTGACTGGCCCATTCACATTTATGAGTTCTGATTGGCTCATTCATGTTTCTGACCTCCCCTTGGTCCATTTGCTTTTCTGAACTCCCATTGGCTGTTCTGCTCTCCCATTGGCTTATTTGCATTTCTGATCTCTGATTGGCCCATTCACATTTATGAGTTCTGATTGGCTCACTCATGTTTCTGACCTCCCCTTGGTGCATTTGTTTTCTGAACACCCATTGGCCCATTCATATGTCTAACCTCTGATTGGCCCATTCATGTTTCTAAACTCCCATTGGTCACTCACATTTCTGACCTCCCATTGGCTCATTCCCATTTCTGATCTCTGAGGGCTGATCTCCTTCAGTACCCAGGACCTTCATCTTGCTCCAGTGCCATGTGCCACTGAGTGGGTGTGATCTCAAATCCACCTGCTTGCATCTAGACATTTTCATCTCCTCAGTTGGCCAATCTCTGCCAGGTTAAAAAAACTAAGTTTTGAATCATAAAAGGTACTAGAATGAGAGGACCAATCACTGAGAGGTTAAAGGAATGTTCTGCCAGTAGCAGCTCCATGTATGGGAAGTTCCGGTGAACTTCAAACGGGCAGCATCCCGGAAGCTTGGGGGAAATGTGCCCATTTCTAGGTATGTCTGGGGAGGTTGGGCCAGGTGGCTGTGGCAGGGGTGAGAAGTCTGTTGCCCTCCACAGGCCACCCCATCTCAGTGTGAGGGTGGCGGCCCTGCAGGCAACAGGAGCCAACTGGGTTTTACCCCCATTCTCACTATTGCAGATTTTACTGAGGCTCCCAGGGCTGATAAATTTAGGTATCTGCATGTTTAGAGTCCCTGTATGGATGGACTATGGTGAGGGGTTCATTCTAAGTGTTCTTCAGCTACTGGTTGCCCGGAAAACGAGTTATGAACTAGTGGTAGCACATCTGCAGAACAGCCCAGCGCTGGAGAACGTGACTTTTCAACTCTGCCGTGATTTGCCAGCAGATTTGGAGTGAAACAGGAAAGTAACCAGCATCAGCCACAGTTCACTTCAACGCCTCCTTAAGTCCACAGCTTTGTTTAATTAACACTGTGCTCTTGCACTTTATATGATTATAATAGTTCTTTTTTTTTTTTTGAGACAGAGCCTCAAGCTGTCACCCTGGATAGAGTGCTGTGGCATCACAGCTCACAGCAACCTCCAATTCCTGGGCTCAAGTGAGTCTCCTGCCTCCGCCTCCCAAGTAGCTGGGACTACAGACGCCTGGCGGTTTTTTGGTTGCAGCCGTCATTGTTGTTTGGCAGGCCCGGGCTGGATTCGAACCGCCAACTCAGGTGTACGTGGCTGGCGCCTTAGCCACTTGAGCCACAGGCGCTGAGTGAGTTCATCTTTTTTTAAAACAGCGTCTGAACTTATCATGCCAACATCATATTGGCAAAGACAACAAGGCTCACTGACCAGTCATCTATTCCCACTCTCTTTCCAGAGAGCTGTCACTCAGGGCATTTGATTCTTAGGTGAAAGCCTGGACTCAGGTCACACTTGAAACAACTTAGGCGGGGCTTACTGAATGACGGTTTGGAAGGATTTGGGAAGAGTGCCCTGTGCTCTCAGCACAGCAGATGTCACCTCTTCACTGAGGTCCCACAACTATGTGATTGTTGATCTTCTCACACAAACACAGATCATTCCCTCTGTAGATCCAGGGAAGCTCTTGCAGCCCAAAGGAAGGAGTGAAGGGTAAATCGCTGGCATTTCCCTCAGTTGTTGGGTGCTGGGTCCCAGTCATGAGGTGCTCCTGTCCCTCCACCTCATATTCTTGAGTCGTATTTCTCCTGAGTGTGAATCCCAACCCCCACTTTCTCACTATGCTCTTCAGGGCAGCAACTGTGTTCACACTTTTTCTTTCTCTTGACCACTCCCAGCCATAGGTGTTCATAAGCCTTTGCAGTGTGGCTCACGCATTGCGTATTGAAAGGCGATTCTGGGTGGCACCTGTGGCTCAAAGGGGTAGGGTACCAGCCCCATATACCATAGGTGGTGGGTTCAAACCCAGCCCCTGCCAAAAACTGCAAAAAAAAAAAAAAAAAAAGAAAAAAAAGAAAAAAAGAAAAAGAAAAGAAAAGAAAAGCAATGCTGGTGCACAGTCCAAGGACATTCAGAGGTCGCCCTTCCACTCTGCCACACGGGCCTTCGGATACATCTGGAGCTACAGCTGGACAGTCCGTCCCTCAGGAGATTGTACCCCTCAGACTCCCAGCTGACCACAAACTCTTCTCCACAGAATGCTGTCTCTGTCCTCCCAACCCTGCACTCCAGGACGGAGCTCTGTCCCTGTGTTCTCAGGGTTCTCGTCCTCCTCACTGAAGTACCGCACAGCACGGCTACATTCCACAGGGCACGGCCCTCCCCATGGCTTCCTTGCACACGCTGGTGGAGTGGTGAGTGTGCTCAGAGCTGGTGTTACTTTCAAAGAGCCTTTGGGTGGTGACTTTTTTCCTTTGCCATTTACTAGTTAGTATTCAGGGGGTTATAGAGGCAATGAAGATAAAAATGGCTTCAGGCTGTGGGCACCTCCTAGCTGCCCCGATGACCGTTGGCACTTGATCCCAGAACCACTTACCTAGGGACCTATTAACTCGAAAGCAACTGTTCAACCCTGGAGTTTATTGGCATGGGGCAGCCTACTTTGCTTTTAGTATCTGCTAGAATCTATGCTTGCTAATGATTTCCAATGCTTTTGTGGGTTCAGCCAGTCCAGTGAGCTGGATAAAGATACACATTTAATTAAGGAAATAGCTGCTGTCCTGACGGCTGCTGTGCAAACCTGAATTGTCAGGGTGGTTCGTACTGAGACAAGGTCGGTGCCCATTGAGTTACGCAATCCGATTTTCCTTGTATTTAAGAGACTCACATACTGTAGTTTCTCACCAGGTGCACTCAACCAGCTGATCTGACAACTGTGGCAGAGACAGGTCGGGAAGCCGGGGCTGAGCTGCCCTTGGGTGGCAGGGGGACTGTGCAGTGCACAGTGGGAAGAAAGGATCGGACTCCTTCACAGCTCTTCCTAGTGCAGTGCCTGGAGGCTCGCCTTCTTTGTCAGAGAAAAAGAGAAAGAATGTCTCTGTGTTGACCAGAGAGACACTCTCATACTGATGGTATGGAGCAGAGACTGCACTAACAGCCACGCTCACGTTTGCCGAGGACTTGGACGTGCAAGGGCTATACTGTGCCATGGCATGCCTGTCATTGACTCGGCTCCACACGCCTGGGACACAGGTACAGTTTATCCCCCGTTCACAGGTGTGAAACGGGAGGTGGGAGCGTAACTCAGGCGCCTCAGGACATGGGACCAGGAAGGAGCAGAACTGCAGTTCCAGGCTGTGTGCTGGGAGGCAAGACCGACGCTTGCACTTGAGCTCGTGTGTGCACTGTTCTACCTGAATGTGGTTATAAAGTATGCAGACTTCACATACATGTTATCTAGATAGGATTCTTTAAAACAATTCAACGGATTTAGGGGTACACTTGTGTTTGTAAGATGGATAAATTACATATGCTGAGTCAGGACTCTTAGCGTACCCATGGCCAGAACAGCCTACACCGCACTGGATAGGGAGGCGTTAGCCCGATCCCCTCCCACCCTCCTCCCTTCTCAGATCTCAGTGTCCATTATACAACTTTGTGATCATATATATCCCTTGTGTGTTTTTATGTTCCTGAGATACCTCTCTTAGTTCAATGGTCTCCAATTCCATCCGAGTTGTTGCAAAAGACATTACTGTCCTCTCCTGCCTTTTTATGGATGGACAGTGAGCGTGTGCACCTTCCCACGTTTTCTGACTCGCTCATCAACTAGGGTACCTAGATTGATTCCATATTTTTGCATATTTAAATAAAGCACCTTTTTTGGAGGGTGAGAGATAGATACCCAGTAGTGGGACTGCCGGATCCAATGGCAGGTCCAGTTTCAGTTCTTTGTCTCCCATGGGGGCTGTGTTAGTTGATGTCCCCACTGACAGTGTCAATGTTCCCTTTTCATCACATTTGTGACAAGGTCTATTTTTTTTTTTTTTTTTTTTACTTTTTAAATAGCCATTCTGACGGGGGAAAGGTGATATTTCATTGTAGTTTTAATTTACATTTCCCTGATAATCAGTTGAGAATATTTATATATATATATTTTTTGCCATTTGTCTATCTCCTTTTGAAAATAATCTGTTCATGTCTTTCACCCACTTTTTGATGGGTTATTTGTTGTTTTCTCTTGCTGATTTCTTTGAATTTTCAGATCCTGCATATTAGTCCTTTTGTCAGATGTATAGTCTAGAAATATTTTCTCCCATTCTGTAGGCTGTCCATTCACACTGCTGATCACTCCCTTGCCCATGAAGAGAAATTTTAGTCTGATTACGTCTCGTTTATTTATGTTTGCTGTTTCTTTCTGTGGTCTTAGCCACTGATTCTCTACACAGGCCAATGTTCAGAAGAGATTTTCCTACAGTTTTTTCTTAATTCAACTTGTTAATATGTTGTTTAGGATATTGCATCCTCATTTATAAGTAAAATATGTTTGTAATTTCCCTTTATAACAATATATTTTCTCCAATTTTAATATCAGGTATATCCAGTTTAAGTAGAATGACTTTGAAATATTTCTTCTTTTTCTATTGTCTATAAGATTTGGCATGATCTGTTTTTTGAAATTATCTTTTACTTTTATTTATAATTAGTTGTCTATTTTTTGAGACTTTGGAAAAAAAAGAAGTTAACTGATAACTCCAGAGTTTAACTGAACCTCAGAGTTAAAGCATTCTATAATAGACATACTCTTATTTGACAATGTGAATGTTACTTTCTTTGCATTATTATTATTAATATTGCTTAATATTTTGATGCAATAATTTTTCTGAATGTATTTATCTTCATTCATTCTTTGCAAGGTTTTTGTTTCTAGTCCTTATCTTAAACACTGTTATTGTTATTAAATTTTAAGTCTTTTTAATTCCGTGAAGGCAAAAAGTGGAAACCTAATTAACACCTGTATATGTAAAAATAAAAAAAAAAAGAAGAGAAAAAAAAGAATTCTGACAGTTTTAAGTCTTGAATTTAAGTCTTCAATTCATCTTTATTTAAGTGCATTGTGAGAGAGGGGAATTCTGCTTCACCCGTCTGCATGTGGCTATCCAATTTTCCCGGCACCATTTACTGAACAGGTGTCCTGCCCCAGGCGTGTTTTTGCCTGCTTTGTTGACAGCCCATGGGCCGTAGCCATGTCCCTCTCTGTCGGTGCCCTCTGCTCTGCTCGTGGGTCTGTGTGTCTGCTTTACACCAGCACGACTCTGTTTGACCTACTAGCACCTTGTATGGTGTTAACATTGACAGTATGAAGTCAGGTAATGTGATCCCTCACACTTGCTCTTTTACTGAGGATCACTTGGGCTACTTGAGCTCTCTTTTGGTTCCATATGATGTTTAGGATTATTTTTCTACATCTGTGAAAAGTGACCTTGGTGTTCTGATGGGGATTGCTTTGAATCTACGAACCACTCTGGATGTGTTAACAATGTGGATGGTCCCAATCTCTGAGCCTGGATGTTGAGGGTTTTTACAATGAAGCGTTGTTGGATTTGATCAAATGCCTTTTCTGCATCTATTGAGATCATCATATGGTTTTAGTTTTTAATTCTGTTTACGTGGTGAATCACATTTATTGACTTGCATATATTGAACCATCCTTGTATCCCTGGGATGAAATCCACTTGATTATGACAAATTACCTTTTTGACGTGCTGTTGGATTTGGATGGTTAGTATTTTGACGATTTTTGCCTCTGTGTTCATAGGGATATTAGTTTGTAGTTTTTCTTTTTGTGTGTGTGGCATCCTTTCCTGGTATCAGCGTGAGGCTGCCTTCATAGAATGAGTTAGAGGGGAGTCCTTCCTTCTTGATGTTATGGATAAGATTCAGAAAGAATACGTGCCATTTCTTCCTTGTAGGCATGGACGAATTTTGCCGTGAATCTATCTGGTCTGGGGCATTTTTCCTGTTGAGTGATTTTTTTTTATTGCTGTTTCAATTCTGCTACTCATGATACTTGTTATTGGTCTGCTCAGGATTTCTATGTCTTCCTGATTCAAGCTTGGGAGTTCATCTAGTTCCAGAAATGATCCATTTCCTCTAGATTTTCTATTTTGTGTGTGTAGAGGTTTTCATAGTAGTCACAGAGATATTTTATATTTCTGTGCTATCATTTGTAATGTCCCTTTTTATTTCTTATTGAGCTGGTTTGAGTTCTTTCTCTTCTACTTGTGGTTAGTCCAGCTACTGGTCTGCTGATTTTGTTTATTTAAGATAAACAAATTATCTCAGATAAACAAAATTTTTGTGTTTCTTTGATCCTTTGTATTTTTTTTTTATTTATTTCCATTTTGGTTAATTCTGCTCTGCTCTTTCTTATGTCTTTTTTCTTCTAGCTTTGGGTCTGATTTGTTCTTTTTTTTTCTAGTTCCTCGGGGTGTGACATTAGGTTGTTTCTGTCTTTTTGATGTAGGCTTTTAAGCTCCCTCTCAGCACTTCCTCTTCTGTATCCCAGAGATTTCTGTAAGCTTGAGTTGCCTTTTTCATTCGATTTGAATGTAAATTTCCACCCTGATTTCATCATTTATCCAAGGATCACATTCTACAGCAGGTTGTTTAATTTCCACGTATTTGTGTAAATTTGAGAGTTCTTCTTTGATTTGATTTCTAGTTTTATTCCACTGTGGTCTGAGAATCATATGGAATGATTTTGATACTTTTCGATTTGCTGAGACTGTTTTAGGGCCTAACATATGATCTATCTTGGAAGATGTCCCATGTACTTATGAAAAGTATGTACCTTCTGCAGTCTGGGGGTGGAATATTCTGTAAATGTCTGTTAGGGCCTTTTGTTCTAGAGTTCTGCTTAAGTACAATGTTTTCTTTTTTATTGTTATTGTTGATCTTCTGCCTTGATCAACTTGCCTGTCTAGTTCTGTCAGTGGAGTATTGAAGTCTCCACCAATTATAATGTGTCACTGTGTATTTCTTTCCTAAGATCTAGTAGAATTTGTATTGTGAATCTGGGAGCTCCGGTGTTAGGTGCATGTATATTTAGGATTATTACATCTTTGTGATGAATTGATTCCTTCATCATTATATAATGACCATCTTTGTCTTTTTTGTTTTTCCATTTTTGATTTAAAGTCTATTTTATCTGACATGAGAATGGCTACTCCTGTTCACTTTTGGTATCCTTTTGCATAGACTATTCTTTTCCCCTCCTTTTCCTGGAGTCTATGAAAATCTTTGAGACTTAAATGGTTTGCTTGGAGACAACATATATTTGGGTTGTGTTTCTTTTAATCCATTCAGCCAATCTGCATCTTTTAAGTGGGGCACTAAGCCCATTTACATCAAAGGCTAGCACAGATATGTGAGATATTGTTCTGCTCATCATGTTAATTGTTACCTAGTAACCATGTTAATTGTTGTCTCTTGTGTTGCTGTTTTATAGGAGCTGTGAGCTTTAACTTTCGGGTGTTTTTACACTGGTGGCTATCCATTGTTTTCTTCCATATGTAAAGTACTTGCAGACCAGGTCTAATGATGACAAATTTCCTTAGTGTTTGTTTGTTTGGGGAAAAGAAACTTTATGTTTTCTTCACCTATGCAGCTTAGTTTTGCAGGATACAAAATTCTTTTTTTTTTTTTTGAGACAGAGCCTCAAGCTGTCGCCCTGGATAGAGTGTCGTGGCATTACAGTTCACAGCAACCTCCAATTCCTGGGCGCAAGAGAGTCTCCTGCCTCTGCCTCCCAAGTAGCTGGGACTACAGGCGCCCGCCACAACGCCCGGCTATTTTAGTTTGGGTTGCAGCCGTCATTGTTTTTTGGCCGGCCCAGGCTGGATACGAACCTGCCAGTTCAGGTTTACATGTCTGGCGCCTTAGCCCGCTGAGCCACAGGTGCCGCACCGGGATACAAAATTCTTAACTGGCAGTTAGTCTATTTAAGAATACTAAAAATGGGACCCCAATCCCTTCTGGTTTGTAAGGTTTCCTCTGAGAAGATGGGGGCTAGTCTGATGAAAGAACTACAACTTCCTTTATAAGTTACTTAATTCTTTCATCTTACATCCTATACGATTTTCCCCTTCATTTGGCCTCTGTGCCTTGGTAAACTCTGATTTGCCATAAATCTTCTAGGTGTTCACTGACCTTCTTGTATCTGCATGCCTAAATCTCTAGCAATACCAGGAATGTTTTCCTCAATTTTTCCTCCAATAGGTTTTCCAGGCTTTTTGTCATTTTTTTCCTTCTCCCACAGGGATACCTGTGATTCTTGCACAATCCCATATTTCTTGGACAGATTATTTATTTTCTTGATTTTTTTTTAACTAACTAGGTTAATTTGAAAGCCTTGTCTTCAAGCTCTGAAATCAATTTTTCTCCTTTGTCTGTTGTTAAAGGTTTTTATCGTATTTTAGAATTTCCTAATGTCTCTTTCATTTCTAGAAGTTCTATTATGTTTTTTCTTATATTATCTATTACTTCATGAATTTTTCATTCATGCCCTGGAATTTTTATTTTTGTTTTTTTGGTTTCTTTGTGTTGGTTTTCAACTTTCTCATCAATTCATTAATCTTACTTCTATCCACATTCTGAATTCCACATCTGACATTTCAGCAATTTCCTTTTGGTTGGAGCCCATTGCTGGAAGGCTAGTGTGATCCCCTGGGGTGTCACAATGGCTTGTTTGCTCATGTGGCCAGAGTTCGCTGGGTCTTTCTCATCTGGCGCCTCCTTTCTCAGCTCGTGACAGACAGCTCTACGGTGCACCTTTTCTCCTCTCCTGGGCACCCTTGCTCAGGGAAGAGAGGGAAAGCTCTCTAGGTGGTATTGCTTGCGTCCTACTCTGAGAGACTGTAACACTGATGTCTTCTTGTGTCAACCCATTTCCCCATAGTTGTCACAGGTGGTTGGAGCTGCAGGAGTACAGTGGGTGGTCGGTGCGTGCAACACGAGCATCCCCCCTGCCCAGGCCTGGTGGCCGTAGTGGCAGCGGATGGCACTCGCCACATTCAGCTCCATCAGTGGCAGCATGGCCCTGTTGGTAGCAGCAGCAGATGTGCTACCGGGACAGCAGTGGCAGATACCTTGGGCTACAAGTGTGCTCTGCTGGGTCCATGGGAGCTATGGCTGGGTGGGGCTGCACAGGAGGTGGCAGCAGGTGTCAGGTCTGTGGGTGCCTGCTCTTCCTGGGTGTCCCAGAAGTAGTGAGGGTGCACAGCACTCACTCATGGGGACCACAAGAGTACCCAGCCTCGCTGCTCTCTCCTTGCACCCCTCCCAAGAGGGGTGATGGGGAGGTGGCAGCAATGGATCTGACCCCAAGGTAGAAGAAGTACTCTGGGGCTGGGACCCCAAAATAGCACCGGTCACAATTTCCAGGGTTTAGAGGCCAGTGGAACCCTGCTAGTCCTTCTCCTAAGAGCAATGCCACTGCACAGTATCCAATGAGCTCCCTGTGTCGCCAAGAGGCCTGCTATAGTGGAGGAGGCTCCCCTGCAGCCAGATTGCCATGTTTGTAAGGGATATGAGGTGCCCTGGGCTTCTCTCTTCTCTGTCCCTTCCTCGCATGTAGGTGCCTTTCCCAGGCACCTCTGATCCTGCTGAGTGGGCTGCCCCACATTCCTCACCTTCCCCCTGGGCGCCTCCTGCTGCCTCTCTGAGAGTTAAGCCAAAGAAAGGCCAGTGTCCACTCACCACTTGTGGTTACCAGCATGTGTGGGCTGCCTCTGGTCTGCCAGCTTGGCCCTCAAATCTCCAGAGCTGTCTTAATGAATAAATTAATGAATGAACTCTGAAATGATTCTATTTGATCTTGTATTGAATTTATTTCCATTGTATGTAAATAAGGATATAATTAAAGATCATAAACATAGTTTCATCACAGAGTGCTGCTGTGAACATAAGTAGGAACATCAAAGCATGACTCTGGATAGCATGCTTCAGTATCTACAGACCATCAAGGGTAGATTGCTTTGTCTTGCTCAATTCCTGATGGAGAAAACAATCACCCTTTTTAAACCAAAGCTTATACTTTCACATAAAATGACTGAAAGTCAACAAGCTAAGAGTAACTTGAAGCCTACATGGTTTGGGGATTATCTTTTACCAGTTATTTTTAGGCAGGATTACCCAGAAGTAAGTGTGTGTTCTAGAAGATAATTATAAAGGTTCATCACGGGCTAAACTTAAATACTCTGTCCTAAAGGAGGCTTTGCCTCTCACATTCTAACCTTGGTACAAAATTCAAGAAAATACATGGTTGTCAATAACACCAGAGAAGATAATCCTAGCAGCATTTGGGCTAAATCCAGACTCATAATTACTCTAGTTACTTCTGTTCTGATTCTACCCTTAAATCTACATCAAACATATAGCAATTATTACACTTCCATTTAATCTACTATTCTAGAAAAAAACTGTCGTTATTTCCTTCTTAAGACACTTTTGCTTGTAAAACAAGGGCAGACCTAAAAACTATTTTACTCAGTGGTAAACATGTATTTTGTCCCTCATAATGCAATTTATTTTTACACACTTTTTTTTTACACTGAGTATTCTGGAAAGCCACAGTTATGCTGCCTGTCTTGATGTTTATAAAGCAACTCCTTGATCCCACAGGTAACAGTGATGGAGAATTTCCCATAATTCAGTACTCCCCTGACTCCACCCATGATGTCATGACAGCTGCCTTGTGCCCTGGCCTACTTCCAGAGATTTCTTCTAGAAAACAGCTTAAGGTGGGCGGTGCCTGTGGCTCAAGGAGTAGGACGCCAGCCCCATATACCAGAGGTGGTGAGTTCAAACCAGCCCCGGCAAGAAACTGCAAAAAAAAAAAAGGAAAATAGCTTAAGGTTATTATTCTTTACCAGAGCTAAAAAATGATGGATGTATGTGTATGAATGTGAACCAAAAAATATGAGAGACCCTGAACCTCCTTCTGCTCTCAAAATATTGCTTCCATTTATTTTGCCACTGTGTCTAAAATGGCTGCTGGTGCCTAAAAACGGCCTCCCTAGCTTACTATCTATAAGATGGCGGGCAAATTACTTCCCTAAACCAAGCTCCTTTACCAGTATCCAAGAGTAATATTAATAATACCTCCTCCTAAGAGTGGTGGTGAGAATTAAGGGAGATAATATGGTATTTCCCCAACTTGCTAGCAATTGTTACAAATAACAAAGATGCTTTTAAAAAATAAATAGTTTCCAGCCCTTCCCCTATGGATGTTAATTTAGAGGTCTTAAATTAACCAATAATTTAATTGCCTGTATGTTTAACAAGCAACACAGAACAATTCTAGACCCAAGCTATAAGACAGAAGTGATGTACTCACCATGGTAAGGTCTCAGCAGAGCTGGGAGCCTACTAAAATGAAGATATGCTCGGCTCACTAGTGCCCATTCATAACCACAGAGGCGGAGCTAGGTGACCTACACAATCCTCTGTTCATCTGCTGTGGGGTACTTGTCCCTGAGGGAATGAGTGCAAGCTAGGCTAAATTTATTTTCAGCAACTTTTTTTTTCTTATATATTTACATTTCACTGTCTATACACGTGTACTTCAAATGGATTAGAGACGTAAATGTAAGACCTATACATTAAAGGAATTGACAAAACTGTTAGAAGAAAACAGGGGAAATGCTTTAGTAGTTATCTTCTTTTTTTTCTTTTAGACACAGAGTTTCATTTTCTCCCCTCAGTAGAGTGCTGTGGCGTCATAACTCACAGCAACCTCAGCTCTTGGGTATAGGCGAGTCTCTTGCCTCAGCCTCCCAAGTAGCTGGGACTACAGGCGGCTGCCACAATGCCTAGCTAATTTTTGTTGCAGTTTGGCCAGGGCCGAGTTTGAACCTACCACTCTCAGTATATGGGGCTGGTGCCCTGTCCACTGAGCCACAGGCGCCCCCTCCCCCCAGTATTCTTCTTAAGTTTTTTTGTTTTTTTGAGACAGAGTCTCATTTTGTCCCCCTCGGTAGAGTGCTGTGGCATCACAGCTCATAGCAACCTCCAACTCCTTAGCTTAGGCGATTCTCTTGGCTCAGCCTCCCGAGTAGCTGGGACTACAGGCGTCTGCCACAATGCCCGGCCATTTTTTTTTTTTTTGCAGTTCGGCCAGGGCCGGGCTTGAACCTGCCACCCTTAGTATATGGGGCTGGCACCCTACTCACTGAGCCAGAGGCGCCGCCCTCTTCTTAATTTTTTTTTTAACATAAAAAGCTGTACATACTTAATGCTACTTGATGAGTTTGGAGCTAAGTAAAGACCACAAACCGATTCATCACCAGCAAGTTTCCCCTGCTCTTACTATTATCATTATTGTTGTTGTTATAAAACACTTCACATAAGATCGACCCTACTATCTTAGCAAGATTTGAAGTATCGAGTACAGGACTGCTAACAGTCTACTCTGCCGCACAGTAGATCACCTGGGCTTAGATTTCTTATACAACTGAAACTTTGCCCACTTTTACCCATATTGCCCAAGCTTGGAAGCTGTGTTGAGGAGTCTACCAGGTAGGAAGCCCCAGAGCTGGCCTCTGCAGTAAATGCCAACTTCACAGTTGTTGACAAAGCTCTCCAGTTCTTCCCTGTCCTCTGACTGACCTGGGTTCCGTGTGGCTACTGATGTCTGCTTCCCAACTCTATCCAATTATCCTTTTCTTCTAAGCCCAAAGCTGATTTTCATAGTCAGAAATAGTGAGTTTGCCAACTTACTTCAGGAAAAAAGTGATGACAAACCACCAAATATGTTTGTGATAAACAGAAGGCTAGAATGGCATTCACTGTCACCACGTTGAAAAGAAAAGCCATGGGCTCAGTCACTTTGGGCCACACTGTTCTAAAGGTGCCAAGGAACTGTGATGTGTGGTGATTTTTCTTGTTACATTTCTTTCTAAAATACAGCATTTCTGTGAAAAAATATTTTCTGCTATTTTATGGGTTGAATTGCATCTCCCCAATTCATATATTGGAATACTAACCCCGAACACCTTAGAATGTGACCTTATTTGGAAATGGGTCTTTGAAGATGCAATTAGTTAAGATAAAGTCACATTGGGTTAATGTGGATCCCAATGCAATCTGATCATGTTCTTATAAAAAAGGACCATTTGGATGCAGACCCCGTGCACGGAGTGGACCATGAGGGCACACAGGCTGGAGCTGGGATGATGCCTCTGTGAGCCCAGGAGCAGCAGAGCCCCCCCAGACCCCTAGGAGCTGGGGAGGCTGGGACAGGGGCTCCCTCAGAACCTCAGAAGAGCCCACCTGCTCACCTGTCCCAGCCTTCCAGCCTCCGGAGCTGTGAGAAAATACATTCCTGCTGTGTAAGCTGCCCACTCTAGGGTGCTTCACGATGGCAAACTAGAAAACCAACAGAGTATCACTCACTACCTATCTTCTGTCCCTTTTCGTTTATCAAATCTTTCCCTTTTGGCCAAAACAAAAGGGAGGGAAGTCTGATGCTGTCACTACACACATGACCCATCTGACTGCGTAACCAGAGGACCAGCTCAAACCCACTGACTGTCACATAAGTTGGCGCAGATGGCGAGAGCAAAGGCTGAAGCCGTGAGGCCCAGGCTCACACAGTGGGGCAAGCGCTGACCTCCCAATTGTTACCACCTGTCCTGACAGCCCAGCTGCCTGGCCATCGCCTGGGACTAGTTGGGAGTGCCACAGAGCAGGACTCACCCAGAAAGAGACACAGGTTTTCGTGCTGCCCCCTGTGTCCTCACCAGACGACAAGCAGTAAAGCCTTTTCTTTCCTGGACAGCTGGTGCGGTAGTGTCCATCGCTCCAAGACTACTGGGTTAGGCTAAAAGTAAATGATATAGGGCCTCCAACTCAGGGCTGCTGACTGGCTTACAGAGAGGCCTCCTTCCTGCATAAACAACTATCCATGAAGCATCTTCTGAGTTTTGTTAAGGTGGAATGATTAACTAAAACCACTTGTGAGACAATCTGAATGTAGAGTCTTAGATTTCAATGATTTTCCCCCATAATTTACACTGGACTAATTTTATGTTTTAAACAGCAATTTGGTTTTATCTAGTCTTTTCAAAACGCTCAATATGGTTTTCATAGAAAAAGCCAAATCTTTCTTTTTCTTTTCTTTTCGCACTCATATTTCAGTGGTTCACATAATATTTAGTTGAATTACAAAATCGCAATAACACTTGGAGATGGCACATAAAAGGCTTTGGGGCACACACACATGTGCTCTAGGGTAGCAGGGCTGTGCTGTGTACTTTAGTGAAGGCTCAGGGAGGGTGTGTCTGGTGGGCCAGTGCCACCAGGCAGTGGAGGAGGCTCTCCCTGCTGCCCACACTGCTGGTCTGCCCCGGGTTCCTCTCCTGCCCTAACCTGTCCAGGCTCCTGCTTCCCCTTGGACTTGTTCCATTTAAAGGTGGCGTGGACAACAGGGCTCTTGATTACCTTGAGTGCCATGCAAGCAATAAAAAGCCACTGGAACATTTGGACGTTTCTTGTTTTATTCATTCCTTATTCATCTTGTCCTTCTTTAAGCAGCAGCACTTGGCCAGAGCCAGGTGGTTTCAATTCCGGATGCAATTTGTGTCTCCAAGAGTTCTTGCCAAGGTCAAGCAAGATCTTTGTATGTACCATTTGGGGGAAAGAATAAACATCCTAATCGGAGTTTTTCTTATTTGATTTGGTAGGAAACTCAGACGTGGAGGAGTGAGTGAAAATCTCACTCAAATGGGACTTGCAACCAAGTATAAGGAGCTCTCACCATCTCTGAGAAATTTATAGGCTGAAGTGTGACTGTAACTCATGCTGATGGCCTGCACACTGACCTCCAGACTCTTTTTTCCCTTTCTTTTTATTGTATTGTGGTAAATTATATACAATACAAAGCTTTACATTAAAAAAATTTTTATATGTACAATTCAGTAGCATTAATTATATTCATATGTTGTACACACATCAGCAATATTTGTTTCCAAAACTTTTCCATTGCCCCAAAGGGAACTCTGTATTCATTAAGCAAACCCCCAGGCTCACTTCCCTACACCTCCTTTTTCACTTTAGGTTTAACATATCTTGATTTGATTATATTTAACTGAAAAATAAATGTTCCTTATTTTGTTAAGTAACTTATAGTGTTAACGCTAAAACATGTTCCTTTTTTATGTGGGACTTGCATTATGCAACAGATGAATTCAGTAAGTAAAATAATTTACTTAGATTTACTGAAATCAAATAATGCTATAAATAACCTGATACAATGGAGTGGGAGCAATATAGGAGATAATTTATAGTATAAAAAATTGCATGTATTCTGCAAATTCATATTTTATATCTTGGATCTTTCCTAAAGCAAGATTCACATATCATTCTAAAACTTTTATATCCTGGAGAAGGTGTTACCATTTTCCTATATAAAAGTACAGTATTTCATAAATAATAAGTATACTTGACGAAGGTCAGCTCAGTTAAATGTATTTCCTTCCTAAATCTCATTTTAGAAGATCTCCTGAAATCATTCAAGCTCTCTGCACCAGCTCTGCACTGCTCAGAACCCATTCTTTCTGGGTTAGGGAAAGTTCCTGCATGAACCCTCCACAAATATTAGAAATTTATGAGTATCAAGTAAATGCCAATAAAAAACATAAATTCTCTGTTTTTGTGCTAGCTGTTACCAAAACAATAATAGCAGTGATGAATGATTATCACTAAACATTGAAGCAGAGACTGAGTGGTAGGGATTCTTAAGACGTTTGTTATACGCCAGTCTCTGTAAGCGGCATCTAGTGAATGCAAACATATTTAAAAGCAAATCAACACATTTAAAAGAATTTCTTTTAGCCTGCACACTGATTTTTCCAAATTTTTCTTTTAAAATGAAACCCCATTTAAAGATGTGTATCTTCCATCAGACTTAGAGAAAGAAAAGGGATACCCATGTCCTCCTGACAACGGAACACTCAGGTGGCCATAATCCTAAAATGCACACAGTGCAACAACAGTTAGTCTGCAAGTCTGCAAGGCACCGAAAGGGCTGGGATGCTGTGAGCAGAAAGTGTGGTTCCAGAGTATAATCCGGCTGATACACTGCGTTCTTTGCAAAAGGTTGTGAGGCCTTGGCCTAATAAGCATAATCTCATTACACTGCAAATAAAAGTTTCCTATTTATCTCCAGATTTCAAATGAATCTAATAAGGCTTATGATACAGTCACCCAATACCCTAATCATATTTCTGCCTATCTAAAAGCAATCAGTAATTGTGTTACAGCAGAACGTGCTGACAATACCTCTGACACAGAAAGGAGAATGAGAGCCCAGCTGTACTAATTAAATTAAATGCTAGGCTGATGGAATACATTTGCTGGAGCCGGAGAGTATGGGTGCAGAATTAATAAGCATTACAGCTTAGAGCGGGAGATGATATCATAATGGATGCAAGGTTTTGATGTTGAGAGCCTCATTCAGATTCAATGTACCATAATGTACAGATCTGACAGCTGCTTAGAGAGGTGCAGAGCCTTGGACAAATTGCACAGGAAGCCTCTCGTTTTTATGTTCCTCGCCCAGGAGCGTAATATTTTGCATTGCCCCTGCCACCTGAAAGCCACCGGGCTCGCTCCCAGGCGGGGCTGCGGCCTCCGGGCCCCTTCCCCGGACCCACCCTCTGCCCGAGCGGCGCCTAGGTCTCTGCTCTGCTCTCTGGTCTAGCGGAAAGCGTCGCCAAGAAGCCCCCAGGAGGCTGGGAAAGCCTACTCGAGGTTCCAATTCCTACAGCCGTTTCCGAGGCTGCTGACACCGAGGCCCGGCACCCGGCCCTGGCCGCCCTCCGCCCGCGCCGCGCTCATAAATCACCGCTATCTCCGCGGGGCCGCCGGGCCAGCCGGCCAGCGGGATTCATTATCGGGGAGCTTTGACAGGATATTAAATTTACTAATCCTGAACTTTCCGGACTGACCCTCACTGAGAACAGACGGTGCCGACGTCTGCTGGGGACACACTTGCTCTTTTCTCTCCTCCTTCCTTTTTTTCTCGGGGGACCCCGCGCAGGTGCCCGCACAGGTGCCCCCACAGGTGCCCCAGGCCCCTCGGGTCCCCGCACAGGTGCCCCGGCCCCCTCGGGTCCCCGCACAGGTCCCCGCACAGGTGCCCCCACAGGTGCCCCGGCCCCCTCGGGTCCCCGCACAGGTGCCCCCACAGGTGCCCCGGCCCCCTCGGGTCCCCGCACAGGTCCCCACACAGGTGCCCCGGCCCCCTCGGGTCCCCGCACAGGTCCCCGCACAGGACCCCCCACAGGTGCCCGCACAGGTGCCCGCACAGGTCCCCGCACAGGTGCCCGCACAGGTCCCCGCACAGGTCCCCGCACAGGTGCCCCCACAGGTGCCCCGGCCCCCTCGGGTCCCCGCACAGGTGCCCCCTCGGGTCCCCGCACAGGTCCCCGCACAGGTCCCCCCACAGGTGCCCCGGCCCCCTCGGGTCCCACGGCCCCGCACCTGCGCGCACCCGGCCACGGCGCCTCGGCCGAGCGGGCGTGGGAGCCGCGCTGCCCGCCCCGGCCTGGCCCGCGGGCTGCAGGCGGATGAAGCCCTCCTGCGGGACGGCCTGGCAGGGCCACTGCTCGCCCTTGCGTCGCACGGCTTCGCCCCTCGGAGGCCAGCTAGCACGCCGTCACAGAGCACACGTCACCCTGCACGCACACGCGTACACACCCCAGAGCACCCCGCAGGTGCGCACGCGCATCCTCACACCTCACACAGGCGCAGGCGCTCAGACCGCACAGGGCACGTGCAAACGCCGGTGCCCACGTGCACGCCGCACGCGCACCATGAAGCACGTGCGCCCATGTGAACACGCACGCATGCGCACACGCACCCTCTGCGCTGCGGTGAGCGAGGCGCCGGGTCACCTGAAATTGGCTGCGGGAACGCGCGGCGTCTCGGAGTCATCTGCTAAAACTGCGGAGCCGCCTGCCTGGGCTCTCACTGCCCCTCAGACATCCGACATCTGTTGTGAGAGCAACTGTTACGCTGTGTTTATTCCACTTATAAATAAACTTGGAGCTACAACAGACCCTATGAATATTTTTAGAAAGTTTCGGGTATCACAGCAGAATTCAGCATCTTGCCCATTCATAAGCTTTCTGAGCTTCAGGAAAACAAAACAGGCCACAGATTTCACTGACATCCTGCCAGTTTGAACTCTGAATAATTCAGCTCTAAAATCTGCTCAGCTCCCCTGCCTCCCCGAAAAACTCCTGCAAACACAGTGCCAATTAAGTTGCTGAAAACAGCAGATTTCCACTGATACCACACAGATAAAGCTGACCATTAAATCGCAATTTAACATCCCCAGGAGCGGTGGCCGCTGGCAGCCCCCAAAGCTGTCATCTCGCTTAACCCCCTCCTGTCAGGGGCAGGCCCACCCTTAGCATAAAGCCACCAAATTAGACCTGACACGTAGCAGGAGAAAGGAAAACCTCTTAGCTTAAAAGTCAGGCCGCAGTGGGCAACCCTGACCTTCAGCGGTCCCCGCTCGGCCCCTGGTTCTCCAGGGACCCCGAGACATTTAGCGCAGAGACAGGAGCGGGCTGGACAGAGGGGAGGCGAGGAGGGGCCCAGGCCACAGGCACTTGGGCTTCCCTGCGGGCAAATGGCAGCGAATTTTCCTAGACAATGGAAGAAAATTTCACCTGGGCTTTTTCAAGTCTTTCTTTGGTAATAAAAGATGAACCCTGATGGCGCTGTTCAAACCACTTTGGCTCAATATTTCCCTTGGCCTGCGGTGCCCTCCGACTCGGCAGCCAGGGGACGCCTCTGTTGGAACACAGAGCCCCCTCCGAGGCTCAGACGCCTGCATTTTAGATGAGGCCATCTTAGCTGGGGGCTGCAGGCTTCAAAGCCTCAGAGCTGGCATTTACCAGGGCTCGGTTTTCATAAGGAAATCAGGCTGCCTCTGCGTTCCACTCTCTTTCCACCAATTCCACTTGCTTTTTAAAGAGTGGGAGTGAGAAAAGGAGTTGGAGGCGCGTGGGGTTCCAGCACAGACACTGGAAAATTACTCCTACAAAGTTCCCAAAAATCTCTGCAAATCAAGACAGACCTGCTCCCCGAGAAAGGCCCATGCCACATGCCGCCTTACTAACAGTTACAAACCTAGATTTTTAACCAACATGACTTCCATCTATATTCCTTTTCAAAGAAAGTTTATCTTTCAAAAATAATTAGTTATTAGTTCAAAAGCGCTTCCTTCCCAAATACAAACTTTTTGTATTTTCATTTGAACAAATAAAAATGCTTTCAGGTCACTAGCTAAGGGTGTCACCCTTTTCGTTCAAGGTTCTAGGGCATCTTTGGACCTTAAAGAGACCAAACACAACACCACACTGAAATATTCTATTCATCTAATTCTCCTCTTCCTCTTTTATTCTCTCCATGACTGAATTTCAAAAATAGATTGTGGCTTGCATGAGTGTCAAAAACTTCTCTTAAAAGACAGACTGGCGACAGAGACAGACACTGTCCTTTTATTGGCCTCGCCCCTTCCTAGGTAGCACTTCAGCGCACGTAGCTGGCCTGGGAGGAGGCCATGGCCGTGCTGCCGGCAGAGCAGCGCCTCTGGGTGTCCAGGACAGCCTGGTGCTTGGCTTTGCAGGTGTCCACCACCTGCCCCCACCAACCAGCCCCTGGTGCCCAGGGCCTCCTGGAACTTACCATTCACACTTCAGGGCCACGCAGCAGGAAGAGGCTTCCAGGGCTTCAGGGACTGTGGCCCTCCCAGCGGTGGTCCGTGACCTGCTGCAGAGGCCAGATCTCGGGTCCACTGACCGACTCGGGTTCTGAAGTCCCCCCCCGCCCCCGCTGTTTTCCTCCATCACTAAAGTTAGCCGGAATTACTAGCAGAGACCACCTCAATGTTTATTCCGACTTCCCGGGGCTGCAGTGGAGTGAAGCCCTGCCTGCCTGAGCCTTTCTGCAATGGAGTGGTTTATTTAATTTGTCAGTATAATGGGAGCGGCTGAATGAGAGACAGAGAATGCAGTGTGGTATAAAAGAAACAAAGGCTAAAAGTACCACTATTTTGATTCCCTTTTTAAAATTACTTCCAAAGTGTGGTATCCATTGTGAAGAATAATGCTGAACAAAGCACAGTGTCTTGGCAATATTCACAGAGCTTATTCACCCACAGCCAGTCCTGCCTGTACATTCAGAGGTAGAATACACTTATAAATGATGGATTGGGAGGACAGCGCTCCCACTGTGCACGCAGTGTAAACAAAAAGGCAGCCGGGCTGAATGGCAGGCAGCAGCAAGGCCGTGGGGACCCAGCAGTCCCCAGCTCTGGAGAGAGAGGCCGAGGCTGGCCAGGGCCCTGACCCGGCGTGGGGACCCAGCAGTCCCCAGCTCTGGAGAGGGAGGCTGAGGCCGAGGCCAGCCGGGCCCTGGTCAGGTATGCCCCCACTTTCTCCTCTTCACCCTGCAAACCTGATCTGGGCCTGGAAGACCACTGGAAAGTTCTCTTGGGAAGCACTGGCCAGCAAACCACTCTGCCTCCTACACTGCCTGGGGGGGTGTGGGGAGAGCGTGGCCTAACCCAACAATTTCAAGAATCTTCCACAAAGTATATATCAGTCTTCTCCATTGAAAGCAGTTTCTGTAAATTTCAGCAAACTGACAATGGCCTCAATGTGCCACACGTGGGGGCTGGGTGTGGATTCTGCAGCCTCCTGGATGGGCTCTGGCAGGAGCCAATTATTCCTCATGTTGCCACTGAGGCTGCAGATTACAGGCCCTCGGCCCTGGTCCCAGAGTGGAGACCCCTTGGCCACACTGCCTGTGGGTGCACAGTGCTTTTCTGTGTCACATATCATATTTAGAGCTAAGTGTTGCTTTAGTAAAGCAATGCCATTGTGGTTTACCAAGTGTAAACTTCCACTTCTCTTGTCAACTTGAGGTAAAAGCCCTCTCCTGATAACACATGTTTAGACCATTTTAGAAGCTCATGCTTCAAAAGTATGATTCTCGCCTTGTTATGGGAGAAATGCAGAGATAGTTGTCTCTCCCTGAAGGGGCAGTGTTGAAATTCTGAAGGGACACCTCAGTCAGTTCTCGTGTTCCCAACTGAGCCCATGCCCTCTGACTCCAGAAGAGTGGAGGCATGATCCACACCACCATGTGACTATTGGCCTGCTTAGAACTGGGTGACATTTGGAAATATACCAAAGAAGGAACATATTTTGGGGGATCCGAGTTGCTGTTTTACGGCACTAAATGGAGGTTTTGGCCATGCAGAGAGAAAACACAAGCAGTGGCCGTGTTCCCGAAGCCGGGACTCAGCAGGGGTCTTGAACATTGTACTTGATTATCCAGGTGTCTGGCATCTGGTTTTGACGTTCCATCCCATAGCAGCAAATCAGTGTTCCTTGACACAGGCTGAGAAAGCCCAGCGGCCCCTCGCCGTGCTGGCATGAGGGTGCACATCAGACCTTCCCCACCTTGCCTGCGTCCCCTCCCTATCAGAAAGGCAGACATGTCTGAGTCAGGAGTGTGGCACCAAGGCTGTCGTTGCCCTGGGCTGACCATTCCTGTCCCAGGGAGCCTTCCCTCTGCAGCACCAAGAAACCATGTGAATTTCATAAAAGACTGACATGGTCACCTTGTGCTATTTCTATGTTCTAATTTCAATCTAAAATTTCTATTTTCTAAATCATTCTTCCATGATTTAGATGTTATCATGAGGCAATTGTTAAGAATCTTCCTTGATTTTTTTTTTTTTTTTTGCTTCCCATGATGAAAATAGAAATCAATACCAGTGCATAGATTTTAAAATCGGGATTCTTCGAATGGCACGAAAGCTGACATTTTGACAAATTCAGAAGAATTCTACATGCACAAAGATTATGAGGCTGAGGCTGTAGTGATGACATACTCTAAACTTATATTTAGGAAAAAATGAAGAAGTCCTACAATTTGTTGATGCAGGGGCAGCAGACGAGGAAACACAGGGGAAGCCAGACCAGCCCTGGACAGGACCTTGTGCTCAGCCTCCCAGAGCTTCAGGCTCTAGTAACAGTTGTGAGTTGCCTTGTGGGGTGACGAAGCTGCTCGGTGTGGAGAGCTGGGCTGCTGAGCCAGAGCTGAGGCCCTGGAGGAATCAGGGGAGCATCTTTCCCTAACCATGTGAGCCAATCTGAGACTTTTCTCTTGTAGGGAGAGAAGCAGACGCCCCCTCCACCTTAATCACTTGCATCCAGGCTCCCGTGTCTGGCCACCCTCAGAGCACCGGTGACCACGGCACAGCAGATCCAGGCTGCAGTGCCAAGGGGATGCCTATTCCTGGTCTCAACTGAGGTCTGGACACTCACAATTTTTGTAAAAATTACTGCAGCCAGGTCTACATGACTCAAATGCCACGTGGCTTAAATCCACTGTCCTGGGTTGACCTGGGAGGCAGGAGGCCTCAGGTATATCTGCTCACCTTCCTCACATTACAGTGAGGGGCACTGAGCCCAGGTGTAGACCACAGGAGCTTGGTCTACACACTGCTTGGTCTGATAATATTCCCATTTCCCAGAGAGAAAAATTGAGATCCAAATAAATCGAACTTGTTTAAGTGGTCTACAAAACGCATACTTTTAACTTGTTTGATTACTTGGTAAGTGATTAGTAGGTCAGTTCGATATTCTAAGGCTGGATCCGTGGCCAGGGCAGGGGAAGGACATGAGTCTAGATCTCACTTTAGGTTTTGGGGGCCCATGGGAAGTTATTTTACCTCTTTGCCTCTCAATTTGCCAACTTTGAAATGGCTGTGGTGATCTATAAACATCTGCTTATACACCCTCAAATCTGTGTCCCTACAACCACTTCTTCAACAGAAACCTTGGGAAAGACAACTTAGAAAGATGTACTTAGAAATACAATATTGTATAAATTCCAGGTAATTCTGGTGTACATCAGAGGTAGGAACACCTCACTCACTCCACCCTCTGCCCACGGAAGCCCCATGACCTTGCACCTCAGAGTCTCATTCACCAGCCTGCCTAAGGATGAGCAGAGAATGTTAGGAATCTATCCATTTTACTCTGAATTTTCACATATGTTATATAAGAATCTGAATTTTTATGAGCAACACAATTTAGCAATCATCATTTGGATTTTGAAGTCCTTCAAGAGCTTAAGACGCATGGCTATTTCACACTATATTTCTTGAATTTTGTTTCACATTATTTCATTCTGGTATATTTAGATTTCCAAATGAGGATTTATGTTTCCCTAGGAAAAGGAAGCAGAGAAGAAGGAGGAATTCATATTGTTAGCAAAGTGCTACCAGCTTCACTGAATTATATAGCGGCTCATTAAAAAATCAGCTCTCCAGTCCCCCCCACCCCCAGCTCTTCTTTCTCTTTCTTCTTTCTTTCTTTTTTTCCCATATGCTTTCAAATTCTTTGCCGTCTTCCTTCCTAACTACACAATATCAAAAGCTCTCTGTTCTAATCCTCTCCCAGGCTGCCTTAATTAATCACTTCTTTATTACAGAACTTGGCATCCCGCCCTCCGCGGCGAGCTCGCCGTCCTCTGCCTCCTTGGAGCCAGGGTTTCTCCTTTTCTCCTTCGCTGTCTACACTTTCGTATTCTGGGGCCTTCTCATTCTCTTTATTCACTTTTTTTTTTTCAAATTCTCCATTTTATTTTCTTTCTCTTGACCTCCTAAAATTCTACTCACTCTTTCTCGTACTCCTTGAAGATTACAGCCGGCTGGCTCCGTCTTTTCGTCCTGCCCCGAAGGTGAGCGCTTAGGAAGACCGGCCTCGGTTCCTGGCGGCTGCTGGGCACTCCTGGGTCCCCCCTGCGGACTTTCCAGGGCAGCCTCTGGGACTCTATAAGAAAAGGTTGTTGCTAGCTGTTCGTTAGGAGGAGGAATGGCTCTGGCCACGCTGACAGACGCTGAGCTGGGATTAGAACTCGAAGCCTCGTCTGCCCGCGTGTGGGGCAGGGCTGAGGCTCAGCTCATCCACACTCCCACTGTTCACTAGCAACAACCTTAATTTCTAACAAAGCGGTTGATAGATTGCTATGTAAAGGGCTTTTAGATGTGAAGCTGTCTAGTCTAACATAAAATAATTGATGTTTTATGATCCGTGTTTTTTCTAAAGCTCTATTTTTAAAACTAACTCCCCACATTAAATAGCAAAGTAAGAGAATTTCTATTGCATATTTATTTAATTGCCCTAAAAACACAGAGCTTTTCTAAAGTAACAGTTACGCGCTCAATTCAGTGATTCTGTGCCTAACACCTGAGGCACCTCGCATCCAGTACTGGGCCAGATTCTATCATGAAATAAAACCATGGGAAAGACTCTGAGACTCTAAATATCACAGTAGAAAGGTCTGAATGCTAAGAAGTGAATGGTTTGCCCACTGGTGAGCTTAAAAAACACAAAACAAAATCAGGACCAGACACCTGCCTCCTTGCCTGGCTTGTGCCGACAGCGAGCTGTGCCCGGAGCTCGTGCTTTGGCTGCCACTGTCTCCAACATCAGGGATTTGGCAAGTGAAGTGAGATTCTGGAATAACTGGGTGCAGTGCCACTGCCGGGGCCGCTGTGACGAGGGTGAGTCACTGTTTCAGGCCTTGAGAGCTCATTCCTTTTGCTTCATCCCCTACCCAGAGGCTTTCTTTCCGGCCACTACCAGCATGTGGGACAGAGCAGGCTGGGCAGGTGGGAGCCGCCCCCGCTGGGGGCTGCTCTGAACTGGGTGTGTGATGAGAAAAGAATGTGATTTAAATAACTTTAATTAACAGACTTTATCTTCTTGAGGTTTTTGACTTTATCTTTTAGGTTCACAGGAAAAAGAAGCTGAGTCTCACGGGCCCTGGCCCCCTGGCGACAGGCAGCTCTCCAAAGATGCTTTGAAGACAAGACAGGGCAGGGTGCATGGCCTGAGTCTCTTGCCTGAGGCACTATGCTCTCTAAGAGATAAATGACCCTTACCCTGTTTTTTTACACATAAGATACTGTCTGACAGTGTCTGTGTGTGTATGCCTCTGTAATCTATAACCAGATGTGCTCTTACACCCAAACCCAAATCCTGCACCCGGTGTGCACACTGAGCTGAACGTGGGTGCTGAGCAGCCCGACGGCCTCAGAAGGGCTTCTGGATAAAGCCAGCTGCATTGCTTTCCAAGTTTGCTTGTTTTTCCCTGCAGTGAGAGCTTTCTCAGATGCCCTCTTTCCATGCATACGTGTGTGTCCCCTGCTATCAAGGTCGCCCACCAGGGTGCAGGTCGCCACTGCAGAGGACAGGCCTGTGCTGGCGGTCCCTGTCACTCAGTCACGGCTCGTGTCAGGGGCCGCTCCAGGAGTACTGCACCCTGTGGGATTTGACGAGTGACGTGTTCCTCCCATAGCAGGAGCCTGTAGGATAGTTTCACTCTCCTAAACTCCTCTGCACCTGGGCGACCACTGGACTTTGTGCTGTGTTTGTAGTTTCGCCAGGAAGTCACACAGCTGCCCCTCGGTATCCCAGGGAGGTCGGTTCCAGGACCCCCTCAGATACCAGAACCAGCAGATACTCAAATCTCTAATAATAAAATGGCCTAGAATTCACATAAAACCAGTGAACATCATTCTTTATATGTTATTTGCTTTTATTTTTTCTTATACTTTGAATCATCTCTGTATTATCTATCATAACCAAATACAATGTGAATGTTGTGTACATAGTTGTCACACTGTATTGTTCAGGGAAAGATGACATCTGTACACGTTTAGTACAGACAAAACTTCTTTTTTTAAAGAATATTTTTGGCAGAAAACCACGGTGGTTTGGTTTGCTCAAGTTCATCCTGGGAACAGCTCTCATCTGAGGCCTACACTGTGAGCCGGAGTCAGGCGCTGGCCTGTGGTTCAGCGCGTGGACGGACAGTGTCCAGGCAGCTGTGCTGCCACGTCTGGTGAAGAGAACGTATCGTGCTGTAGAGGTCTCTTCAGTGATGCCGAGCAGTTACTAAGAGATACAGCTGAGCTGGGACCCTGGTGGGTGTAAGGCCTCTCACAGATCTCTGTCCCAGGGCTAAGCGCCAAGGACCTCGGGATTAAGATCCCGGTTGCCTCCTGAACGACAGAGTGCCATTCTTTGCTTGTTGCCCTGGAAGCAGTGTTGGTGGCCTTCTGCTTCTGAGCGTGATTTTAGTCATTCTGTTCAAGTGCTGCGTTTTTAGAAGAAAATACAAACAACCCAACTTGGAGTGTGTAAGGAAAGCAGAGACTGTGCACCTTCCTCACCGCAGGAGAGTCCACAGCCGGGTGGACAGCTGCGTCCTGCAGGGCTGGACGCCTGGTGTCCGCCTGTGCTCGGCGCTCTGTTAGCGTGAACCTACAGCTCCTACCAGATGAATTCCACAAGGTTATTTCCTAACCATATGCTGTCTCCAAGGTGCACTGTGTGAAAAGTAAACTTGGGAAACTTTTGCTATTAAATAAACTCTTTCCTTAAAAAAAAAAAAAAAAGAGTATTTTTGATCTCTGGTTGTTTGAATTCCCAGATGTGGACCCACAGGTGGAGAGGGCTGCCAGCAGCTGACATCACGGAGCACGGAGCCGTGTCTAGTTGGCGACTTGCACTTGGCCACACGCACTCACGTGCCCGCTGCGCCCTGGCCCCGAGAGCGCCTATCATCACAGCACTGAACTGCACCCTGACGTCCGATGGGACCCATCTGCCTCTCTGCACCTACTGAGGACACCTTGGTTGCTTCCAAGTTTGGAGAATCATGAACAAACATGATTGTGAATATTGTTGTGAATATTGTGAACTGGGGTTGTGAATATTTTGTGTAGGTTTTTGTGTGGATATGAGTTTTCAAGTCACTTGGGCAACATTGAGGGATGCAGTCACTTGATTGAAAAGAAGGCATTTTTAATATATTATTCTAAATAAAATACATTATTCAAGTCCCTTTTACTTATTTCTTTTTACTTTGAAAAAAATGTGGCTACTAGAAAATTCAAACCCGCATACGGGCCTGATGATGCTGGGCTGGCAACCCCAGGGACCCCTTGGAGAAGTGCTTGTGCCAGGGCCCAGCACCTGGACCAGGCAGCCAGACTGCAGGCCTGCCCCAGAAAACCCCTCCAACAAACAGGGAAACCTTACAAAAGATTTTGGAATTCCAAGAAGACTCAGGTTCAAGATTTCTTCACTGGGGAATAAGGTTGGGGGCCCGAAATAAAGACAAGTTAGGTAAAATAAAATAAGGGCTTGATAACGGCTGCCAGTGTGAGCTTGTGATGGAGTTGCTTCCTCAGCGTACCGAGGCCTGGACGTGGTGAGTCGGCCTCCACCCTTCTCTTACTGTAGCAGGTTCCCTGCTGTTCCTTTCGGGGACACATCCTGGTGGCGTGTGACTGCGGCACTGTCCCCATGACACGCGAGCTTAGTGTGGACAAGGACAGTGCTGCCCTTCACCCTCGTAGGCAGAGCAGGCTATGGCCCCTGCTGCTGTTCTGGACGTTTCCTCAAGTCCACAGCCTCATGGATCACCTGCGGGAGCAAGTGGGACCCAGACTCGGATCTCTAGAGCACCAGCTGGCCGCACTGCCCAGGCCGAGTTCTGTGCCATTTCCAGCGGACCAGAGCTTAGTGGCCAGTGACTAATCGTGGCAAATGAGGCTCGAGAAGAGATGTGCTGAGGCAGAGGAAGGAGAGTCCGGGCGGGTCCCAGGCAGAAGGACACACAGAGTGTCTTTGCCAGGCTGGTCCGGGGTGCCTCCGCTTCCCAACAGGAATGCGCTAGAATTAGTTATGCCCAGACGGCGATGCACCTGGGCTCAGCCGTCAGCTAACACCACGCTGGGCTTGACGTTTACTGAAGGTCGCAGGGTGGACGAGGGAGCCTGACCCTTCGGTTCAAATCTGCACTCTGCTCCTCACCTGCTGCCTGACCCTGCAAAGTCACCCAACATTCTTGCCTGAGCGTCTTCCTTGGCACTAGGAGTGGTCACAGAGGTAAACCCCAGGGCCTGTGGCCGCAACCCATCTCCACATGTGGGATGGCGCCTGGCTCACAGCCAGAGCTGAGGAGCTGTCCTCCGCAAGTCTGAGGGACTTGGGCCCAGCAAACAGACCCCGGGATCCTGTGGGTCGAGCTGGTGAGCAGACAGCATCCCAGAGCAGCCCCCAAACAAGGCTACACCCACGTGCGTGGCCCAAGCAGCTCAGGGATACATTTAAAGCAAAAAAATGATGTCTGGGTGCAACGGCACACAGGAACACAGGTGCACGCAGAAAGGACGCGATTTTTTCTGAGCAGCTGGGCGGCTGTCTGGTCAGCAGCCTGGCTGGTGGGAGCTCTGCGCTCAGGCCTGTCTGAAGACTCAGACACTTTCTCTCCCTGCACAGCCATGCTCTGCTCTTCAACCTGCGCTCTGGGCCCACAGAGGATAAGAGGCACCTTGTTTGGCTATTGGCAACAGGCCCGTACATATGCCTGAACGTTGTTAACTATGGGCTAGACAGTGAAGTTAAATAACTAAAAAAGCCATGAGAGAGAAATTATTTGGGGAATTTGGCCCAGGGAAAGGCACTAAGTGAGCCCTGGTAATTTCAGATTGGCCGTGTTGACTGTTGCTGTATTGGTGGCAGGTACAGATGACGAATAGAATTGAGACGTCCTCAGTGCAAAAAAAACGAGCCTTTCAGCACTATGTGTGACAGCGGCAGGCCGCTCTGCAGGGCCCCACACAGCAGCCCTGGGACTGACGGTTGGTGTAGGAGCCCTGCCGTAAGGTGCTTCATCCACGGGCAAATGTGGACGCAGCCACAGGGAACACAGCAGGCTGCTCAGCTGCGTGCGGGAAGCACAGCCGTCACCGATGAGTCTCTCCCAGGGCAAGTAGGTGCTACGTGCTTTCTCTGGTGTGCCACTTGTCAGAGTGACCCAAGGGGACACATCAGGCTCAGCCAACAGAGGTGACACAGGGGCTCAGAGAGGCCACACAGCCCAACAGGCAGTGAGAGTCCATCCTTGCAGGGGGCCAAGACAGACACTCCCAGTCCCCCCCCACCCCCCGAGGCTGCACAGGAGTTCCACATGGTTCCTAACCCTGGAGGTCACAGGCATGACCTGAGAGGGGCCCGTGGCAGCGCCTGAGGGAGCACCCAGGAGGCCAGGCTGCAGCACCAGACCACCTCCGGGAGTGCTGGTGGCACAGAGTCCACCTTCCGTGGCTTCTTGAATGCCAATGGGTCAGCCAGACCAGAGGGTGCAGAGAGTGAGCCCCGGCCACCCACGACCCCTCACACACGGGAGACAGCACCCTGCCCACCATCTCCAACTTTGTCACACGCTATTCAGTCTCGAAGATGAATGTAGCAGATGCTTCAAGGGACTCTCGCAGACGCTGTCATTTGTTTACAAACATAAACTCCAGTGACCTTCTTTGTGTGAGCTGTATGTAAAGAAGACTGTAAGAATGACATTCCACAATTAACCCTCTGTGCCCAAGGAAGGGCAGGGAAACCAGAACCCACATCCGAGTCCTCAGGCCTGTCTGCAGTGAGCTCCTCTTTGGGGCTGAGCAGTGAGTGCTGTGTTTCCTGCCTGGAGCCAGGGGACGTGTGGAGGGGCCTGTCCTGAAAAGAGGGACTTCCCTTTGTGGCGTGGCGAATGTGGGGTGGATGTGTGCCCATGTGGGGGCGGCTGGACAGAGGCCTCACCTTGTGTTTCTCACGCCAGCCCCGTAAGTCCTGAGTGAGTGGGTCCCCAGCTCAGGAGGACGGTCTGGTGCGCGAGAGAGCCTGGAGCTCACCGGGGTGGGCGATGTAGCTGACGCTACAGGGAGAGGAAGAGGCAGGAGGCTGAGGAGAAGGGCAGGCTGGGACTCAGCATGACAAGCACAGGAGGGTGACAAGGCACAGCCAGAGACACGGGGAACCCAGTGTCCCAGAGAAATCCGGGAACGGGCATAGGTACGCACTGACAGGACAGGGATGAGCCCACCAGGCTCATCAACAACGAGGCGAGGGCGCCAACCACATCACGCAACCACAGGAAGCTCTGGGGGGTCTGTTTCTCAAAGTTTAGTCATAAACAGGTTGAAAGTATAAAGAAAACAAATAGCATGTTATCGTGTCAACCCGATAACCCCAACTCTACAAAAACAATTCACACTCACAGCAAGGGGTGCAAACATCACAGAAAAGTACAGAATGAGAAGTGAAACTCTCCGATTTGTTCCTCTGACAACAGCTGACCGCTGATGACAGCTTTTTGTGTACTCGTTCTCTTTTAGGAAAAAATAAAAAGGAAAAGGCAGAATCTTTATTGTTTCACCCATCCGTCCATCCACCCGTTCTTCCAAATGTTCATCCGGCCACCTACCCGCCCACCTGTCCATCGTCTCTCCACTCCTCTCTCCCCCTCCATCCAGCATCCATCTCTCTGTCTATTCACCCATTTATCCTGCAGAACATGAAAGTCTACAGTTTCAAGTCTCCTCCTTAGGACTTCAGAAAATGTGGGCAGGGACTGGATTATTTCTCCAAGAATTTTTAATCTGAAGGTAGCTTTATAAAAAGAAAGTAGAGCTTTTTGTTGGCAATCTTTTTTGTGTGAAATCCTTACGTTCAGGAAAACAGGATCCTACCACTTTCTTGACTGCACAAATTTTATCCTGCAAAGGAGTTCTCTGAGCACAGGCAGCAAATGGGGAGTGGGTGGCTTGGGTTTGGTTCTTCTGCTCAAATCTCTGGGCTCCATCGGGGACAGCCACCCAGCACACAAGGACCAAGCTCATACGTCAACTGATCTATACCAGGGAGGGCCCAAGGCCGTGCTGGGCAGGTTCTGGTTCTAAAAAATAACCCGGTTAACAGAAACTGTGCTGAGACCTCACACAGGTCCAGATTTTGTGGGGCCTGATGTTCCCTTTAATACAAATTGCAGACATAAACTATAAATGCAAATTAGGCTCAGAGCCTGGCACTGGCCCTGGCCCAATGCTTCGATAGCTTCTAGCGGCTCACCCCCAGGGTCCTGGGCTGCTGTAGGCTCCAGCAGGGTTTCTCATTCAGAGGCTATTTTCTTCCCCGGGAGACATTTGGGAATACCTGAGACAGTTTTGATTGTCCCAACTGGGCGACAGAGGGGTGGCATATAGGGGCAGGAGGCCAAGGCAGCCCCTGAACAAAGAACTACCCAACCCAGACGTCTCTAGTGCCTGTGAGGAGCCCAGAACCGTGGCAGGAGAGGTGTTCTCACCCTCGCAGCATACTGAATGATGAGCCCCACCCAAGCTGCCCCAAATGGGGGGGGTGCACCTGCAACAGTGGATGCTACCGAGATGGGCCCCTTCGCTGCGTTCTGCTGGTACCCACAGCCAACGGGCTCCTTTGCCCCTAGAGCTGCCGGCTCAGCCTCCCTCCGACAGCACCACGGTAAGCGCGTCCCTAGACCTCCTCGTGGCTGTGCACACCCTCTTAGCTCAGCTACCAAATAACATTCAAATCCTTTGCCTCTGTGCTAAATTAATATATTTTAATGCTTATACCCATAAATCATTCATTTCAAAATTCTCATCTCTTATGAATAAGTTCATCATTTTCATTCACATTTTGTCACAAAAATTAGGAGTTTAGCTTTTCGAAAATTTCATTTGCCACTTGTCTTTTATGTGAGGCGAGATAGTAAACCAGCAGATTAGCTTTTCTTCCAGCACAGCGGAGGAGGACGAGCTAGAACGTAACACAATCGAAACAAATTGCTTAGGAAAATAATTCCTTTATTTCAAGGAATCACCAATAAGCTGGCTGCCTTCATAAGAAGGTGTCATGGAGCCAGCCAGGGTCGAAGTACACATAGTCTGAATTGTGCTCTCCTATGCAGAGTTACTGTTCCAAATTATAGCAATACTTACAGCTTGTCAGTGACTTTTTGAAAGGGGTAAGTTAAAACCCCATGTAAAAACTGACTGCTCCTAATATCATTTTGTAAGTGTGAATCCAACAGAAAACAGTCTTTGCCTCATGCCTGAGTGTGGCTGGTATCCCTGGCTGGTGTCACATCTCCTTAGCCAGGACAGTGCCATTAAACCAAGGCTGTAACCACGGAAGGCATTTCTCAGTGGGTATTTTTTCACTGGGCAGGATACAATTTCTGTAAAATAATTTCTGTAAAAATTATTTCTGTAAAAATAATCGGACTGCCCCAGGAGTTATTAAAGTGATAGCTTTCATCACAGAGGCTTTGCCAGAATAAAAGACCTCATCTTGATTCTACAACAGCAAGTATATAGTCCACTGAAAAATTAAGGATGTCCAACTGGCAGTTTGGTGAACTCAGAATATCAGAATTAAAATAAAAATGCGATTCAAATTGAGGTTTGATTTAATTTATAAAAAAAATAACAGCCCCATTTAAAATAAATGCAAGCAAAAGCTTGAAACTAATTTATATGTTTGCTGTCTTTGGATCATTTTCTCTGTATGAATAAAAGAAAGAGGTAAATTGAAGTTATCAGGATATTACTTGTAAGAGGTTAAAGTATGTTCTAATGGGCAGATTAATTCTGTGGGGAAATAACATTAAATCTTTCTGAAGCCTTGAAATTTCTCAAAAGCATTCTTGCTGCTTTCTTGCATTGCAACAAATGCAATCATCTGGCTAGATAATCTGGCATCTTAAATAACTTTGCACTTAAGCCCTGTCAATTTGATCTTCCAAGGTTAATTGATTATTTCAACAAGCATTCTTGCCAGAAAAGATCTGAGTGCTTACATCTTTTCATTAATTCACACTGTTTGGTGAGAAGGCAAAAAATAAGAAAGTGCTCCTGGCTTTAACCCTTTCAGTCCCAGCCTCTAAGGGCAGATGGAGACAGGTCTGGAGCTTACAGCCCTTTGTGCAGATGAAAATGAACTGGCACCGTCCTCCCACACCTCCCGAGTGACTCGCGGCCTGCAGTAGGCATTCAAGCCCCTCTCTTAGCCCGCCCTCCGGTGCTCTTCCACAGCCACAAGTGTGCTGCTTGGGCTTTCTGGGAAGGACAGGGTCTACTCACACAATTTCCACAGCCAGCCCAAATGGACGTCCCCCCGTTATATAAAACAGTGCACAGCCCACCGGCTGAACAGCAGAACTTGGTTGAAAGGTAGGGTTTAAAAAAATTAGGCATTGAAGTTGTGTCGGTGTTAATGTGTTTTCTAAAGAGACAAGGCTGGGTGCTTCCCAGCAGGAGGAAGACCCTGGGTCAGCTGAAGCTCCTTGGGGTCAGGTGGCCTGTTTCTGGCACAGTCAGGTGCCCCTGCTGTTCTGGTTCCCACGCCCAGCGCACACAGGACCCAGGCCCCTTTCCACATCCCCCACTTCTTCCCTAGGAGTTGGGGGCAGTGGCCTCCTCACCTTCCCACTGGCTGCTGTCTGGCCACACTTTGAGGGGTTCTTACTCCCTGCACCCCTCAGGACAGCCCGAGCAGAAGAAGGAGGGGGTAGCTCCTGCCCCCAGCTTGTGACTCCGGGTGGGCACAGCCCAGAAGGGCCCAGTGCACCCATGTTCCCAGAGTGCATGTAGCAGGCTAGAGGGCCCCATCCCTCCCTCTGCCAGCTCCCCCCACCCAGAAATGGGAAGGAGAGGGCCACAGCTTTATTTACATAACACAAGAGGCATAACAATAAACAAACGTTAATCACGTTCCCGATACCACACCACACAGGACAAGGCTGCTGACCGCTTCCACGGAGCCTCGGGGCTTCCACGGAGTGTCGGGGTAGTTTTGTTCCTTTTCTTTTCCTCTTGCAAAAGGGAAAATGACAAAATCATTAGGAGCGACCCAGGCTCCCCCAAATCAACATGTGTGCATAGTAAACACATGTGGTGGCTCAACGTGGGCAAATCAGTGCAGGAAACACCAGGGCCTGCGTCTCTCTGGGCCATCCCCCCTCCCCCCAGTACACGGCGACGTGACAGGTATTATTGCCCTCTGCAGAATTACTTAAGCCCGGGAGGAATTCCCAGTGTCAGGAAATGTCAGGGCACTGTTATTAGACAAGTTTAATTAGGATCTACCCTGCTGCTCCTAACAAGTATTTAATTAACTTTCAGGCAGGGTAATTAGCTTTAGATTGTGGCTGATTTTCTCCCTCACCTTCTGTTGACACTTGGCCCACACGCGGCATCCGCTTTGCTGACAGTGTAATGGATAGCATCGTCCCAGGCAGAACATCCAGGCTCTGCGTCTAAGAGCACAGCCAGCACAGCCAGCCAGGAAGAGAGACGGCACAGTAACGCCTGTCGGGTGCAGGGGAGTGGCAGAGGACCACGGAGTGCACTAACAGGCACGCACAAGAGTCTGATCTTGCTGACTAGGCTGAGAGGAATGACGGGGAAGACCCCCCAAGAAACAAAGCTCCCCCGCCCCATCCCACCTGTCTGAGCTCTGCCCGCCCAGCCCAGCAGCAGCAGGGACCTGGTATTCCCACCTCCGTGGCTCACATGTATCTCAGCACCTGACGGAGGCGTGGGCCCCCCCCACCTGCTGGGAAGACCCAGAACGAGGTACCCCCGGCACAGCCACTGTCCTCCGCAGGGCAGGCTGCCTCTGAGGGCCTCTGCCCCACCCCCAGGCCGACATCTCTGGTAAAAATTAGGGGCCTTCCTGTGCATACTGGGAGCCCCGGGAGCGGGGGTTCACGTAGGAGGGAGTCAGACAGGCCTCCTGCTGTGACGGGAGTGTAGTGACCACAGCTGAAGGGGGAGCATTCACATCTGCACACGAGGTTTATGGCAGTGTTCACAGTAACCCAGTAACCAAGATGACGGAGACAACCTGAGAGGCTACCCCGGGCAGAAGGGTCACACTAGACGTGGTCCACCCGTGGGACGGAATATTATCCAGCCCTGAAGAGAAAGGAGATTCTGGCGCCTGCTACAACGTGAGGACGCTGTGCCAAGGGGAAACAAGCCACCTCTGGAGGACAAACAGCGTGTGACTCCCTCACACGAGGGGGTGAGGCAGGGTGTCCCAGAGACAGTGCGTGGAGTGGGGAGCCAGCATTTATGGGGACAGTTTCAGTTTTATGGCTGAAAAGGCTCTGGAGATGGACAGCAGTGCTGTTGGCCTGGCAGAGTGAACACACTTCATGCATGAACTGTGCACTTAAACACAGTTAAGGGGGGAGTTTCACGTGTATTTTTCATAATAAAGACAGGACGCTGGTAGCTTTGTGCAGTGTGTGCTCCAGAGCAGGGATCCTCTGCGCTTCACAGAGGAGAGCCACGTGGATCTGAAATTCCACCTCTCAGGGTTTGGTGTCCTCCCTATGATGTTATACCGAAACCATCACATGGCCTGAGGACGGCCAGAGTGGGCGGCACAAGATGGGGGCTCCTGAGCAGAAGCTGGAGGCTCAAGTGTGACACCCAGGCGGGGGCAGAGCCAAGTCCTGTGGTGTTGCTGGCACCTGTGGGCAGCCTGCCCTGTACCCGGCATTCTCCCTGTGCGTGTCTAGGGCCCAGTTCCCTCTTCCACATGGGTGAGACCCACACAAATAAGCTCACCTTTAAGGATCATGTGCTGTCACTGTTCCCACACAGGGACACACCTGCAGGTCCTATGGTGGGGACGGCAGTGTCCTTACCATGTGCTCGCTTCAGCCTCAGATTTGGGCTCCTGCCCCATGAGCCCTGCTTTCATTTCTAAGGGGAAGGTGCAAATTATTTAAAAATCAGGCCTTGCGATTATTGGATGTTAGACTCCTCCAGATGGCTCTCCTCAGGAGATGGAGACTCAGGCCCTGCAGGTCCCTGGTGGAGAGGGCGCGCGGTGGGCACAGAGGCTCATCCCCTCTGGAGGGAGCACAGTAGGAGGCAGCTCCGTCCGGCCTCGCTGCCCCCGGATGTGCTGATGGCGGAGGTCTGGGGTCGGCTCCCGAGCGGCACCTCGACCCCACTGAGCGGACGGACCCAGGCAAGCCCACACAGAGGACACTCGCCCGCGGTCTCACGTCAGCAGTGATGGGGTTAGGACTGAGGCGGTGATTCTCCTTCTCTTTCTTCGTTCACCCTTTTACAGAAAAGCTAAACATCAGAGATGGCTCCAGAAACCACCTGACCTCCCTGACACTCATCAGAGCTGAGTGATGATGACACCGAATGTTCGCGCCGAGCTCGGTGCTTGCTGGATTTGAGCGTGAACGATGCGGCTTGAGCTCCGACTCATTCATGCATGCCCTTCCACCCTGCTTTGTGAAATCCCAGCGATTTTATTACATTCCCTCACGTCAGACCTTTAACAGAAACTTATCTGAGGTGAGCAGGGTCAGACAGAACGGGCTGTCCTTCTTGGAGACAGTGTTAGTGGCGAGGGAAGCAGGGGAGTGATGGACATTCCAGAGAAAAACGAAAAGCAGACAGGGGCAAACACAATGTTTGGAGGCCTTTGATTCTAGACTCCCTTGTCAGCAGAGCGCTCTGCTGGGTTGGTGAGAGGGGAAGCGGGGCCCACTCGGGTTATCATAAAGGAGAGTTTTCACAGGTCACTCTCAGCATGCAGCCACAGTCCTCTAAACAGCAAGCAGCTTTAATTCTTCTTTCAAAGTGAGGAAGAACCCCTGTGTTGGGCCCTGTGCTGCCCTCCACAGTGGGACACTGCACAGGACTCGGTCGCCTCCCACACAGCTGCTACGAACACATGGAAATCAGGGCAGATGCTGCAGAAACGCTTAGGTCTCGTCCGCCAAAGGCCCGGCGCGGGGCTGCGGAACAGCTCGTCTTAGAACGCAGTCAGCAGAGCACAAGGAAAGAGGCTCTTCGTCGGTGGGCTGGGCACAACACAGGTGAGGACAGGCTGGGCTTCTGCGCTGTACCACCTGCGAGTTGGGCCATGTGCGGCTCCATTTGGATAAACCCTGAGAGCTTTGGTGACTTGTGGGTGATGGGTGGGCCTGGATGGAAATGGGGAGGGGGCAGCACAGCACTCGTCTCCCTGAAGAACTTGCTCTCTCCGTACTCGTGCACCCCGACCCTGCACCGGCCCTGCAGGATCCAGGAGGTGGCTGAGGGTGGCCGGCCAGGATGTCCTGTGCGCCCTTGTGCCCTGTCGCTTCCGGACACGTGCCATTGCATCTATTTACAAGTAGGTGAGTGAAATTAAACTTGGCAGTGGAGGCCGATCTGCGCGTACACAGCTCCTAGCCAGGCAGGGTGCACGCCGTAGCCTTCACCGTGATGTGTGGACTGAACGTGGGGCAGCTGAAGTGTGTCCAGGCAGGTTGACTACAGAGGTCTGCCAGGACAGTTTGCTGGAGCCACAACTTGACCTGTCCTTCCTTGGATGGACCGATGCCACCATTTTGTCAAATGTCCTTCCTACGGACACAGTGGGAGACATGGGGACCCGCACCCCATGGACACTGGATGAGAGGCAAGGTCAGCCAAGTTTCTCTTGTTTTGAATATAAACTGCACTTTGTGTTGTAAACACCTAAAGTCGAAGCCCAGTCTTGTGTTTTGCCTGACAGCCAGTGAGACCAGGAGGGTCTCGAAGGGTCTGCGAGTCCCCTCCCTGCTCCGCCTCCGCAGGGAGGTCCCCAGCCAGCACAGCCCTTCTCCTCACGGGGCGCGGCACTTGCCTGTGCAGGGAGGCCTTGGCAGGTCCCCTCCAGCCACACACGTGGGGACTCTGGGTGCCTCCTCGCCTGCCATCTACGGAGTCTGCTCTGAGCCCAGCTCTGCACAGTGAGGCGCTGCCCAGACCCTGCGTCGTCTCACCCGTCAGGGCCCTGCTGAGCTTCTGGCAGCTCTGAGACCCTGGGGTGGGAACCTGTCCTTCACCAAGAAGGGGTGAGGAGGACGTGGGCAGGACAGATCTGAGTGATGCCCTGTCCCTGTGATGTCAGAACTGGGGGCTTGGGTGAGAGCCACAGATTCCTCCCTGGGTTGGGTCGGTAACAAAACCAGGGGGTGTGTCTGATGGTCTAGCGAGGGAGCTCATGGGGCCCCTGGCCTAACGCCCTATAAGCAGGAGAGGAAGAACCAGGATCTGCACCCCTGAGGCTCTGCCGGCCCCATGCTCTCCACAGGCACAGCCTGGGTGGGGAGACCCCATGGGGCCCCCACCATGGACCCCACATAGACATTGGTCACTCTGGACACGGCCTCCTGGGTCTCCTATCAGAGCCTTGTTGCTGTGGACAGACAAGATCCAGACACTTCTCCTGCCATCTTGGGGGTACTTGGTTTCTCTAAAGTATTTTGAAGTAAATCAGAGGCGTCATAACAGTTCTTCGGGATAGTGTCAGTGACTCCCTAATGTCAACTAATATTCCACTTGGTTTAAATCGCCTCCATTATCTCAGAAATACTTTTGTTGTCCTTGTTCATTTTGCTCTGTTTTCCTGGGGTGGACTTTTGTGCCCCTGTGGCTATTGGAGTCTATGACCTCAGGTGGCCCTACACCAATCTGTGCTGAGAATTTGCTGTAGAAAATAAAATAACTATTCAGAGCAAAGAAGGTAACCTTAGGCCAGTGGTTCTCTACTGGGGACAGTTTGTCTCCTGGGGACACTTGGCAGTGTCTGCAGACATTTTTCACTGTCCTTGCTAGAAGGGCACTCCTGGCACTTAGCAGGCAGAGGCCTGGAGATGCTGCCAAGCCTCCAGTAGAGCATGAGGGCTCACCCGGCACAGGACGGCGGCTGTGCTGAGGCTGAGAAACTGGCCAGACGCTCCCAGGACACAGAGGCCGTCTCCCTGCTCTGGGGCTGCTTCTGCTGCTGATGGAGCACTTACTGTGGACCCACTGCCCTCTCCATGTCCCTCCAGGCTTCTCAGAGGCTGTGTCCCACAGACTCCCTGTGTCCTCAAGCCCATCTTCAGTCCCCCCACTGCCACTCTGTGGTTCCTGGTGCACATCCATCTTTGCCGACCTCCTCCCTCTTTTGAGGACCTGTTCTGGTGAAACGGCACTGGAGCTCATCCCTGGAGACGAGGAGGCAGCTCACCCGCGTGCTTTGCTGTATGGGCCCCAAAGTGGCCTCAGGGTCGCCGTGCACGTCTGTGACTCCTGACTGAAGAGCTGGCGGTGAAGCTTGTCTTTCATGCAAGTGTTCACAGATTGTCCACCACGGTAACTGAGACTTGGACCCTGTCGCTGGGAGTGGTGTTACTGAACTAAGCTGAAGTATCTGACATTTGTATGTGGGACAACTGTGCCCAGAGGAGACGGCTCCATAGAGGTGGACAACTGCACAGCACACGTGTGAGGGAGGGAAAGGCTGGAATGAATTTTGATTTCCTAGGCTGCAGTTGTTATATTTTTGTTTGTTTTTTGTCTTGGTTTCTTTTTAGCCATGTACATTTCTATCTAATTACTTTTTTTTTTAGCAACAGCATGAGTTAGTTCTATAGTCAGAAAAAATCATATAAACAAACATAGATGATGAAAGTATTTTTCAAAGGATTTTTCATCAATTTTTGAAAGAAAAACAAGATCAAGGTTAACTCTCATTGAACCAGAGAATGCAAACAAGCATGACCTTCTAGCTGTCATCCTGCGTCTGCTCAGTGAGCAGCAGGAAAGGCGTGTGCCGGCGGCACACACATGCGTGCATTCAGGAAGCCATGTGCTGAGCGAGGAGGCGCCCTCTACCGGAGGGGACATAACGGTGGCGCCCGGCGTGGATCATCAACCCACAGTCTCTCCACAGCCCTCCTCCCCCACCCCCACTGGCTGTCATTTACTTCATTGCTTTTAAGTTAACCTCAAATTGGCTCATTTTTCGGTACTTAGCTAAGTAATGACACGTGCTAGTTTTAGGGGCTTTCCGGGCACAGGTTAGAATAGACTTCTAACCATTAGAATAAAGACATCCCTTTGGGCAACAGTTACTACTATCCTGTTACAGGAGAAAGCAGGTGTTGCTACAGTGGGAATGCCTGGAGAGGGGTTCCAGGCTGGGCGCCCCCAGGCTCCGGTGCAGTCCGGCAGCCGAGGGGATGTGGCAGCCCCCAGCCCACAGCAGGGCCCAGCCACAGCACCACAGTTCTAAGGCTGTATATGGCCCAAAATTCCTATGAATAGAAATGCCCAGAAAATGGAGTATTTGGGTAGATTTTAGATTTTTTTACTGATTAGTACAATTAACCCGAATATGATTATTTTTATTTTGAGAAATATGTGAGAATGTTTTCTTGTCTGTGTGGATGTAGAAAAGGAAAACAATTGTGCTCTTTTGCTGCTGATTCTGGAGTTTGCAGTCGGATGAGTCATCATTTTGAATGTTAATTCTCATTATAAAATGCTAAAGATATGGAAGGAGGAGGTGGAAGACACTAGTTTAAATTCATTATTTTCTTTTTTGCTTAAAAAAATTGCCTTGTGTTTGCAATTGGTATGGTGGCCAGGTTTTGCTTTGCTGTCTTGCAAGCATGGCCTAGACCAGCGCCCTGGATGTCAGTGGGAGCTTGTCAGGAAGATGGAGTCTCAGGTGAGTCCCAGACTTCTGCATCAACATCACACCCCGGGGCTACAGGTACAGGCATTTGGAGAGTGCTCCTTTAAAACACTCCAAGCAGGCGAGAGTGGTAACAACATGACAGTGAAATGTTGGTCAGTGCTGGGTAGAAGGTGACATGGGCTTCATGACACTGTTTCCTCTACTGTCTGTGAATGATAAGAGTCAGATCAACTTCTTTGGTTCTTATTAAGGTATTACCGCCCATCGTCCATTTTCCCCGACAGAAGAATAAACGCTCCCTGCCCCCCACGTAGACTCGCAGTTTATTCAGCTATGAGTTATGTCTGCTCGATCCAAATGTTCCTGCACATTTAATCTGAAAAATGAGTGATTTAACACTCATTGAACTGACTGTCTAATGCAGAAGATGGGATACAGAATCTATCCCATTTAATAGACTTAATATAAATAAAATCTAGTGTTTCTAAGTTGCAAGTAGTCACAATAATAACAATGCAAGGCTTTCCTGTTATTTCTTCATTTAGCAAACGCTTCCATAGTGTTACTCTGTGAAAGACGCTTTCTGAGCATTTACAAACATCAATCCATTTGACCCTCACATGACCCCATGAAGCAGGCCAGCGTAGGGTAAGGGGACCAAGGCTGGCGTGGTGTCCCTGGGCTTGCTTTCAGATGTCCTCTGCCTGGCAAGGGGACTGCTCAGTGGATGGACACGTGCAAGCCCTGGCTGCCAGCTGACCCTGGTTAAATCCTCTAATGTGTATCTCAGGGAAACCCAGAGTCTATGATGGAATTAAGGGGAGCCTAGAATTCAGGTATCACTCTTTCACCAAGAAAATTAAAGAAAGGAGTCAAGATGAGACCCAGGGCCGAGCAGCTGGAGAGGCAGGCCCAGAGACAGCGCATCATGACAAGCGTCTACTTTTGTAAAACTTGAGACTATGGTTCCTGATCTAGTGACTGTCTCTTCCCAACTTAAGGGAACATTCGGGAAACAGTCAACCACGGGCGCTGTTTTTAGGTCAGGAAATAAAAAGGTTGTGGGGATTCCCGGGCCCTGTTTTCCCGCTGCATTGGTGGGTGCCCAGTTGGGGTGAGTGAGAGTGCTGCCCGGTGCACACGGGGTACAGCTCTGCGGCAGCACCGGTGCCCCGTGTCCACACATTCACAATCCTCTCAGGAATTCAGGCTGTAGCAACGTTCCCTTGGCAGGACATCTGTGAGAAAATGTTCCTCTTGGCATTTTTATAAACACTGGGAATGCTTATTGCAAAAAAAAAAAAAAAATGAAATAACGTGAATGATTCTCAGGATCAGATAGGTTAAAAAAAATTACAAAACCATTTGGACAAGGAATACAATGAGTCCCTTTAAAAGCAAAAGAACCAAGTAGATCCCAGGTGCTGATGTAAAAAAGAGCCACAATGTAAAAAATGGCACATTGTATGAAGAACATGATTTGTTTCTGTTTTAAAAATGATGAGACAGGAGAATAAATAAACAGAAAAGAGCAGGAAGGCACGTGCCGCGGACTGTCCACACGGCGTCCCCGGAGGCGAGTCAGCAGGGCACGCTCCCAGGCTGAGCAAGAGAACACGTCACAGACTGTTAATCCTAAGGCTTCAGAGAAGTCTCTTGAGCCCTATTTATCCACTTGTTAAAAAATTGGACGGTATTTGCTTCAGGGAGAAAAATCAGTGTCTACAAGGAGCATGCAAGTCTAAGGCGGGAGAATCAGAGAAGTGGAAAGGAAGCTGTTGCAGCCACTTCGGATTGTGACTTTAAACAACGTCATGGGCAATAGTGAGAATGGAAGCACACCTGGGCCGTGTTCAACATGTGTCTTATCTAGTGTCACGCTTCTTTAATCTTATTTTATAGACTGAAATAATTGTGAAGCTACATTTTCTTTGCCTCGCTCTTCTTCCTCTCCTTCTTTCCTCCCTGTTCCCTCCTTCGTTTGTTCGTTCTTTCTATGACAAAGCCTTCAAAGTCCCATCTATGTTGGAGGCCGTGCAGGAGGAAATGGTAATGAACAGGACAGCCGACCTCCTGTGACCGCGCCAGGACCGTGCAGCGGAGACAGGTCAGAGCTGTGCGGAAGAGCCACACCACTGCTCAGAATCTGCCCTCAGGGTGGATGCTGCCACATCACAGGGACAGGGGACAAAGCACCTGTGGTCTAGGGGGACACTGCTAATGTGCGGCTGTCACGTCACACCAAGCCGGAGCTCAGGACGGCACAAGCCTGCGTGGTCCCTCCAGCCCCACTGCCGTCACACCTCCTGCTGAGCAGCTCTCATGCTGCTGCTTCCTGGACCATCTGGGTGGGCTCAGGGCCGTGGGGGCTGTGGTAGCGAACTGCCCCCACCCCAGAAGGCTTGTGTAGCTGCGGGGGGGGGGGGGCGCTGTGTCCAAGAGCTGTGGCCTCTGAGCTTGAGAGCGAGCGGGACTTGAGGCTGAGATCTCTGGATGCTTCCATCCTTTGTTTACATGGAAGCACAGTCAAGCAGAAATCAGTAACAAAGAAAGTGAAAACACAAATAAAAACCCATTCTGAGGAATTTTGAGTTGTATGAAGTAATTAGGTAGACAGTTCAGAAAACAAAGGAACCCAAGAGTGTTTGTCACAAGGTAAAAGCAGAGGAGTAGAAATAGCACTTCGTGCTGAACACACAAGGACACTTGGTGATGACGCAAGAAGGAATAACCCTGAATGCAGCCTGTCACCTCTGGGCTGGCAGTCGGAGATTTCAGCCCTTGGAAAACTACACTACAATCACATGGATCAAATTCTAAACTGGCAGCTCCAATGTGTGCATTCCAAATCGATACCTCCTACAGAGTGAAAGGGCCTGATTCCGGGCTTTGGAGTCTGCCGTGTGCTTTCTGTCTGCTGCACAATGCACTGACTTCCTGAAAGGCGGCAGCGCCTGTTAAAAATCCTGTTGCACCTGCTCACTTTAGAAATGTCAGTGGCACATCTCAGACGGCTCTGTCTGCTGCTGGAGCCACAGAGCCACGGTCAGCCCCCAGCACAGTGCGGCGGGGAAGCAAGGTGAGGAGGGCAAGGCCGTGGTGTGGACGGGCCGGTGGACGGCGCAGGGCGGCCCAGCAAGCGGGTCCCAGGCCTTCTCCAAGGACGTGGTCTCTTTCTCCACAGCGATCCCAGCTCACCCAGGAGCTAAAGGGGTTGGGACATTCTGAGGTTGGACTAGGGGGTCTGCAAGTAGACAGCGGTGGTTCCAGACTGGTAAGAGACCTGGATCCCAAGGAGAATTCCCCTGTTTATGTCAAATGCTGCCCCGGGATGTTCCCCTTAAAGTTGGCAGCAGAGAGAGGCAATGTATTATTCACACATATTCAAACAAAAAAGTGTGAATACTGGTCAGGTCTTCTTCAGTGTGATCTTGGGAGCGTCACCTCCATTTGATGACCCCCAGTTGCCCATCTGTAGAACAGGCTCCTCGCAGTACCACCCACACAATGGGCAGTGAGGGCTAAAGGGTGAAACTCCACTCACCACGAGCCAGGAGTAGCGCCGGCACCAACGGTAGCCACGGTCACCACTACCCCACCACTACTGAGGGCGTCTTCCTTGACAGATCTTACATTCTAGAGAACATAATGACGGCATACCTGTGCTGCTAACGGCTGCAGGCCCCACAACTAATAACGTGGACATTTACCCAAGGAAAAACAAGAAAATGTTCTCTAAAGGACTTTGAGCTAGTCGTAGGTCATAAAAATATTCAGTATGGTTTTCATTTTCATAAATAAAAATACAAAAGGATCCACTCTCTTACTTTAAAAAGAAACTAGTAAAGGAGCCGTGTCCACTGAACAGAAGGAACGAGTCTTGCTGCTCCAGGCTGGATGTGGACCTGCGGGCTGGGGTTGAAGGTGCAAGGTTGGTTGGCACAGGTGCCCTGGGGGGCCCCAAAACACAGCCCCCTGAGGTGGAGGATGGGCACCCAGCAAGCTTCCCCTGACCACTACCCAGAAACCAGCCAGCCCTGCCAGCTCACAGTTGCTCATTATTGAAAACACCTGTTTGTATTCTGAAAGTGCAACCCTATTCTGGAAAGGTAGGTCTATTGTTTCTTTATGAGGTTTGGAAGATTTTGCTCAGCGACCTACTTAGGTGAATTATTTTCTCAGCGACCTCCAAGACATCAGTCAACCAATCCATGTCCCCACTGTGTGGCCCCTGCTCAGCTCTGTGCCCGGGGCCATGATGGAGACTCTGCTGTCCTCAGCTGTCCCGGGACTCCTCCCGCTGTCCCTGGACACGTGGCGCGGGGGCCTCTTCCTTCTGTTTGTCTGACACCACCCAGGTGGGCACCACCTTCAGGTGCTCACTGCACACGAGGCATGTGGCCATGCTTCATACCATTTATAAGCACGAAGCTCCCTCCCTGTCCACGCCCTCCGAGTCTCGCCCTCCTCCCTCTGCCTGTTGGCTACAATGCTCTCCCTGAATGATGGATCCGTGCACGGAGGAACTGAATCAGGACTCAAGAACGAATTAGACATGTTGAGACTGAGAGGCAGGATAAACACCCCAGGGGAATTTTCTAGATAAGATGGAGAACATGCTAAGAAACCCGGAGGCTGAGCTGCAGGTAGAAGGGCACAGGCACCTCCCGGCAGAGTCCACGGCTACACCAAGGGCAAGGCTCCAGCTGGAGCTAACCTCAAACTTAGCCAGAAGTTTTCTTTCATCTCTTGTATTCATAAAAGTCCATTTACAAAATATTTTAAACAGCAGTGTCTGATTCAAGGGGAGGTGCAAAACAAACAAACAAACAAACCATTCATTAAGTCTAAATGAACTAATGAGTTTGGCTAAAGGTACCATAAAAACAAATAGTTATAATCCCATCACTTTGGGAGACGAAGGTGGGAGGATCACTTAAGGCCAGGAGTTCAAGACCAGCTTGAGGAACATAGAGAGACTCCCCCCATCTCTACAAAAAAAAATAAAATGCATAAACCGGGTGTGGTGGGCACCTGTGGTCCCAGGTACTCAGGAGGCTGAGGCTGGAGGACTGCGTGCGTCCAGGAGTTGGAGGCTGCAGTGAGCTGTGCAAGTGGGGCCAGCCTTGCCATGCAGTGATCCAGGGAGCTTTTATCGACAGACGCTTTGATAGAACGAGGTGCCTCCCAGTGCCCGAGTCCCTCTCGGCAGTGGGTTGACTCCCTTTCCGGGGTCGGACACAGGTGGGCAGGTGCCGCGCGGGCCGGGCAGCCTCCTCACGCCCAGGAGCAGGGAGTGAGACACAGACAGGAGGCGGCTGTGACTTCTGGAATGGCTGGAAGTCGCTGGCTTTAGTCGTGGCCTTGTCAGCGGCTCTGCCTGTGATCCCACAGTCGGAGCTGCACCAGCCTCCCGCCACTCCCTTCTGTGGGAGAAATACTTCCTATTTCTGCTTGTTTTGATTACTTCTTTCTGCTTATTTTGAATACTGACAGGATGTCTTTAATTTCAGAACTTGTACCTCTGAGGTGAAGACCAGACCAGTGACTTCCATTTTGCAAAAACACAAGGAGAAAGTGTAATTGCTCCCTTCTCCGATTTCTTACCATAGAGTTAAATGAGGAATAATATTCTAAATTATTATCCCAACGTGCAACCCTCTACCATGGAAGAAAGTTTCCTGGATCTGGAATTGGGCCAGGAATCTTTCACGTGTGGGTTCCGTGAGGACGGGGTCTCGCTTGGCTCTGCAAGTCCCTCCCGTGTAATGAGCCCCAAGTGAGGGCCCGAGGGTCTGGCTTGCTGGGCGGAGCCTCGCCCAGTGACCTCACCACCTGTCTGGTAGTTGGCTGCTGGGCTCTGAGAGAGGCTGGGCTCCTTGCCCTGGAGACCTCACTGCTCTTTCTGAACAAGAAGCCACCCCCCCAGACAGATGGGCACCTTTCCTTTGGGATCAGCTCAGCCCATGCACTCCCAAGGCTGTGAGGTGCCCTCAGGGGCACAGATGGTCCACATCTCAGGCACCAGTGCTGTTCTGGAGGCATTAGATGACATCACTGGGAGGAGGCTTCACCCAGCTGGTGGCAGTTGTCTCTGTGTGAGCCCGGACCAGCTGCAGTGGCTTGTGAGAAATGCAAGTTCTCAGGCCCCACCTGCCTTCCTGAGCCACGGCTCTGGGGCAGTCTGTGTGCTGACAAGCCCTCGATGTACGCATGGTGGGTCCTCAGTCTGAGCAGCACGGTGTACCCTCATCCTCTCCTCCAGTTTGGCTTCCGCATCGTGCTGGGTAACTCGAGTCCCGCTGTGACCAAGCACTCTGCTGCAGCCTGTGTGGTCCAGAGGGAATGACTTTTGACCTCCTGGGGAGAAAGTCTCTCCACCTGTCTCCTGGCACACTGACTTTACCCGCACCTTCCACAATCAGCATTCACGATGTAAATAGTTTTGGTTTGTCCTGGTCTCTCTGTGCTCGATACAGGGAAGACTCCAACAGTATCCTTAGTATCGAGATGTCAGGGTAGCCAAGATCCATCAAGAACCCTTTCATTGCAAACATTTGGCAGCTGAACTGTCTCCTGATGCCAAATGTTCATAAGAAGAAGAAAAAATTAGTCATTCAAGGCCAAATTCAGGGATAGGGCTCCTCCTAGTCGATCTGATAATGTGCCCAGGCTTGCCATAAGATGTGGTTGCTATGGTGATGGTGAGAGATAGAATTTGGAAAGAGACTACAAAATGTTGCAAGTAAAGGCTTCTCAGAACTTAAAAACCCTTGGTCAGAAAACAGGCAGGTGACTGCCCTGTCTACTTCCCATAACATAGTTGTCATTAATTTCCTAATTTTTAAGCCAAAGAAGTATCTTATTTTTCTACATTAGCGCCCCAGAACGAAAGCTACAGAAACAATAATCTTGGTTCTCTTGCCGTCTTCATTACGAGCCGAGATGCATGGTTTCACGGTCTGTGACTGAGTTTAAGAAACCCTGATTTAATTGGCGGGACTTACTAAATGCTTCTGCAAACATCCTTGGCCAGGTCTGCTTTAGGGTTCTCACACTGCACTGGAGAGTGTATGATCGCTGTGTTTCAAAAGGATTTTCACTCAATAAGCATGAAATTACATTTAATTACAAATTTAATGTAAATGAATGTAATCAGGTAATTAGAATGTGTAATGGCGTGATATTTACAACATGTAGCAATGCACTTATAATATTGTATAAAATTATGTTAAAAATTCTTATTGAACTTTGTAAAAAAAAAAGGCACTGTTCAGCGAAAGCAAATGATTTTAAAGTTCAACATCTTGATCGCTTCAACATTTCATTTATGAAATGCTGTGTTTAGCCAATACTTTTAACAATTTGCTAAATATGTTTTGTAAAAATCAAACAATTTCATAGTTAGTGGAAAAAGCCCTGCGATCTATTCTCCTGGCTGCATATAGCTCACACAGCTGAAACCATTTCAAAAAGATGCTTCATTATAAATCATTGAAAATAGGAATTCAGAACAGAAATGCTGACACAATCCTTTATTCCAAATGAGGCCTTAAGTGCCGCCAGATTCCTGAATATGACCAAACAACAACATTCCACGTGTTTGCTTGGGCAGAAGTGGTGCAGACAAGACAGCTCTCTCAGAGGAGGCCTGTTTGTGCTGCCCCAACCCCGTCACTTCTAAGTACGGCGACCCCACAGCAGATGCACCTGTTCGCCTAAATGAATCTGTGTAAACATCTTGGCATTGTGTGTGGGTTCTCCGGGCTGCTTGAGGCCATCCAGGGCCTACAGAGATGCCCACCACAGGGCTATCTTGGGTGCCAGGGAAGGGGGAGACGGGGGGCGGTCCTGGGTCTGCAGCACCTGCCTCCCTCAGCCAGAGCACCATCGTCCTCCTCTGTTGTGTATTTAGATTCCCGTAAGATTTCATGTGAAGAGAGTGTGCCGATGCTGACAAGTCGGGCAGAGCTGGGCATAGATGACACCAGGCATGGCTAGGATTGGGCTGAAGAGAGAAGGAGCAAGGGTGCCCTGGGGGAGGCCGTTCCCCTAGGGGCTTCCTGGTGCCAGGGACCCCAAGGTTTGCGGGCCACCTCCAGGTGCAGGGGGAGGCTGGGGCCAGGTTCCCCTCTCAGTCTCAGAAAGAGCCAGCCTGCCAGCAGCTGATTCAGGACCTCCTACCTACCACATCAGGAGGGAACACGTTTCTCTTGCTCACGCTGATCAGTTGTGGTATTAAGGAGCCTCAGCAGATGAGCCCAAGCCAGAGAACAAAGGGTGGGGGAGCCAGACATGAAGAGGCGACTCATCTGGGTGCAGGACAGAGAGCACCAGCGAGGGTCCCAGGGACACCAGGGTCCAGGGCACCGCATCTGTTTGGGGACAGGGAGGATGCTGCCTTCTGGGTGACGCAGGTCCAGGGCACCAGGGTCCAGGGCACCGAGTCTGTTTGGGGACGGGGAGGACGCTGCCTTCTGGGTGACGCAGGTCTTCCCTATGTCTTCTCAGAGGGTGGTGCTCCAGCGGGACTCTAAATAGAACAGGGTTAGGATGATGGGGCTCAGGGGGCCCGTCTGCCCCACCTGGGGGGTGCTGTCTTCCCTGGGTCCCCTTCGGGTAGAGTCGGGATCCAGAGCTGTGAGCTGGGGTGTTTCCCGCGTCCCTGCTGCTCCCTGGCTCCTTAGACGAGCCCTGTGTGTCCTCAGGAGGCTGGTGAACATTTGGCCCAGGTCACTGTATCTTTGTGTTAACATTTTGTGTCTATATTTCAATTTCAGCTCTATAAAAATAGAAAAGCTGACTTTACAGCCACTAAACTCTATCGGATGAGGAAGGCGCCAGCTGCCCAAACACGACTGGCCTGTTCCCGGCGCAAGCTCCTGTATGTAGGAAGCAGACTGCTAGCCCAGCTGGCCTCCGTTTCTTGGAAAGCTGAGGCATTTCTGTCCGACGGAAGTTTGCATTGGGTTAGGGCCACCGTGGATGAACAGGCTGGACACGGCACAGACCGGCACTGTGAAGCGGTCTCCATGCCCCTCCCTATGTCAAGAGTAAGCAGAACGCTTGTTTGGAACGTCCGTGGAGGACCAGAGGCATCTGTGCCCACAGTGGTGACCAGTCATCCTCCGCCCTCAGCCCTTCCGAGCTGCATCCCTGCACCCAGGCCCTGGGGAGTGATGTCTGCTGTAAACCCCCCGCCCATAGGGCAGGAATGACTCGCGTTCCACATCCCCGTTCAGTCAACACAGTGCCAAGCACTTTTCCCATGGAGCAGCAGGGAATCTCCATTAAAAATGGGAGTCCTGGGGTGGCACCTGTGGCTCAGTGAGTAGGGCCCCGCCCCCATATACTGAGGATGGTGGGTTCGAACCTGGCCCTGGCCAAATAGCAACAACAAGAAAATAGGTGGGTGTTGTGGTGGGCGTCTGTAGTCCCAGCTCTCAGGAGACTAGGGAAGAGAATCAACTAAGCCCAAGAGCTGGAGGTTGCTGTGAGCTGTGATGCCACGGTCCTCTACTGAGGGTGACAAAAGTGAGACTCTGTCTCTAAAAAAAAATAAATTAATGGGAGTCCCGTTGAGGAATGGACAGAGCCATGGGCTGCCCGGCTCCACTGGCCTCAGCAGGTGGGGCCCAGCAGAGGTCTGCCTCCCGAAGGAGGGGCCTCTCGGCTTCTCGGCCTTACAGGTGCCTTTTGTGGGGTGACAGCACTTCAGCAGCCCGGCAGGCCAAGCTCTGAGCGCAGACGGCTTTGTTCCTGCTGCCTTTCTTTCACTGCAGGGCTGTGCCCTGTGCCCAGGTCTAGTTTCAGCAGGTGCCAGGGACTCAGGGGGCAGGACAGAAAGTCGCATTCATCCTTAAATTGCTGCTGTCTCACAACACTGCTCATCAAAGTGTCACCATGCTTCTTCCAAGGTCAATCAGTGTATAAGTCTCCTGTTGGGCACAATGATTTATTCATTTCCCCTCAAAGATGAGTATCATATGGGACTCATTATATGATGGATTTCAGCTCGTTTGAATGATTGCACTGCCCATGCGGGACCCGACAGGGCTCCTGGCCCTGGGAACTGGACACCCAACACCACTGGCTCCGTGGGAACCCTTTGCCTGGGCGAGCCCACCTGGGAGGCTCAGAGGCACCTCAGCCTGGACGCGGGGCATGGGCGTCAGGCCTCAGGTAGAATCTCCCGCCCGGTGTGCACACTGTCCCACTCCAGCTGCAGATGGAGACTGGGCAGGAGGCGGGGATCAAGTGTGGGGCAGAAACCTCATGAGGCTCTGCAAGTTGGGTGCCCCTGTGCCCGGGCTCTGGGTGGGTGCGCGGCTTCCCCTTTGGCAGGTGTCAGAGCTTTACTGATGACCTAAGGATGAAGGGAGACACGACCTGCCTGTGGGCCTAGAGGGGAAGCCCTGGAGAAACTGAGGCTGTGCTAAACACTTTGCGTCATCTCTCTCAGGAATGGAAAAAGAGCAGGAGGTTGTAACTCACCAGTTTTTAACTGTTAGTAACCAGGGCACGAAACATCTATTCAACAGAAGAAACAAATCTCAAATTTGGCCATTGGAGATTGGGGGAGAATAGGCATGACCCAGATGGGGGTAATGAGAGAATGCCTGGTCCTAGGAGCTTCATTTGGGGCACTGTTTGGACAGTCTCTGTCTCAGAGGGCTCCTGCCACCCGAGGAGGGACACAGCTTTGTGATCGCAAGGCCTGGGTCACTTCAGTACATGGTGGGAGCAGGGCTGCTGGCAAAGACCAGCATGGTCCAGGGGCCCCAGTGTGGCAACTCTCAGCCAGTAGTGCTGTCATTAGTGTCACCATTGTTGACCTGGAGAGGCTGGACGATGTTCATGCACCAGGCATTCCTCAAAACTCCTTCAGGAAAAGATACACCCTGATCCTGAGGAAAGTCTTTTCTACATGGTGAAATCAATGCAATAGTCTCACCTGACACATGGCTTTTATTTTTTATTATTATTATTTTTTTTGAGTTTTGGCTGGGGCCGGGCTTGAACCCACCACCCCTGGTATATGGGGCCGGCGCCCTACTCCTTGAGCCATAGGCGCTGCCCCACATGGCTTTTAAAAACCATCAAACCCACAGAAATTCTAACTGGCCCCCAAAATGGCACTAATCCTCTTTACATCGATTTGTGTATTCTTCCAATATTAACAACCTAAGAACCAATAAGCATGGCTGGCTCCAAGAACAGATTAGTAAGAACATGAGGTAAACATGGAGTCAGTGCGAACTGAGGCGAACATCTCTGCAGCTAACCATACCATACTACGGGAGTCAGTGAGAACTGGTATGAACATCTGTACAGATGAACAAAATACGGGAGTCAGTGTGAACTGGGGTGAACATCTATGCAGATGAACGTACTGTGGGAATCAGTGAGAACTGGTGTGAACATCTGTGTAGATGAATATGCCATGGGAGTCAGAGAGAACTGGTGTGAACATCTGTGTAGATGAATGTACCATGGGAGTCAGACAGAACTGGTGTGAACGTCTGTACAGATGAACATAATACAGGAGTCAGTGTGAACCAGGGTGAACATCTGTACAGATGAATGTACCAGTCAGAGAGAATTGGTGTGAACATCTGTGCAGATGAATACAGTGGGAGTGTGAAGTGGTGTAAACATCTGTGCTGATTTCTTCTGAGTCTACATGTCTTTGCTGGTTTGCTACTGAGCTTCCAGTGTTGGTTGATTTGCTCGCCTACCAGACATGTTTGCTTTCATTTTTATGTTCTTATTTGTTTTTAAGGCTTCTTATCAAAAAGTTGATGTCCTCAGCATTAAATAAATCACAAATCAGCAAATGGGATGTCTGATAAGGACAATATGACTCAGGGCAAATTACTGCCATGAGGATGCTGATGAACGCAAGGTTCTTAGGTGCTGGGCTGCCCAGGTCCCTGGCACTGGGAGTAGGGGAAGCAGGAGTGTGATGTAGGACCAGCTCAGTGCATCTCTGAGCCACAGGAAGCCCCCTTCAGATTGATGATGCCACTGCACAGAGTTGCTGAGGGCTGGAGCTGCCGATGCATGTGAGGGCTGCCCAACTGCTTCCAGCCCTCCTGCCTTCCTCACTGCCACCTTCTGATGCCAGGTGGGCAGTGCCCTGCCGGGATTTTCCTCAGGACAGTATGAAATGTCCAAAACCGACTTCCTCAGTGACAGGGCTGGGCTCCAGAAATGCTGCTGGACTATTTTCCTACTTGATAGAGTGTACATTTACGCCTTTGTCTTATTCTAGTAAAAAACATTTACAGAATGGATTTATGATGGCTCACACAGAGATGATGCAAAGAAGAATGAGGAAGCAGCCCAAAGGGAGATGAGCAAAGAATTAGGAACCCGGAAAGTCCAGGACACAAATAAATACACAGAGCCTTGTGGGGAGGACCTTGCTGGGTGCCAAGTAGGCAGGACTGGAGCTCTCGCTGGCTGGGAGCAGAGTGGGGAGGATTGGGGCCCTTGCTGGCTGGGAGCAGTGTAGGGGGAACTGGGACCCTTGCTGGCTGGGAGCAGAGTGGGGGGACTGAGACTCTCATTAGAACCTGCCCACAAGTTTGGTTCCAAACTTTCTGGCAATTCTTGCAGAGAGAGGTGTGACCAGATGCATGGAGGAACACCAATAAACACCGACTACTACCAAGCCTCAACCTAAAATCGAGCCAAAACATATCATCTCTATTAGACCTTTACTGACTAGAAAAATCAATATCCAAAAACCTATCACAACTACAACTATGAGCCTCAAAAACTGTAGAGTAAACTAAATAGATAAAATAAAACCAGAGTAAACTATCTGCCAAGGAAGCACCTGATTTTAGGGCTTAATCCAGAAATATTTCCCCTGAAGTTTCTTACAGAGGAGACATGATGTGCTGTAATGAGTAAAGGTCATCAAAAACATCTTTACTGCTACTGTGGAAATACATTCCCGGGGCCGTGCCATACATCGCCCCCAGAGGAAGTCAACTGGAGGGATGGCTCCCCTTGGGGTTCAAGCCAGAGTGACTCCAGGTGATGGGGATGAGCCTTCTCTGGGACCGGGTGGTTCTAGACCTGATGAGAACTAGAGGAGTCAATCTATGGTACAAGGATGGTTTTCTCTTGGGGCCCACAGAAGAGAGCGCCATGCTGGCTGCTGGCAGGGGTGGGCTGACCCTAGTGAAGGCTGACGAGTATTTGAATGTGACTTTACCTCCTTGGAGAGGGCCAGGGAGGGCCAACGGTCAGATCAAGATTCTTTTTCACATAGTTTGGGGTTGACTGCAGGATTTGGCAAAGAGCTATCAAATTTCTAAAGACAGGTCTGGTTCGGGAAGATCTCAAGGCAAGTGTAACATGGCCTTCATCCTGACCACAGACACACAGTGAGTTGTGTGGGAGACAGGGTGGCCTGTGCCCTCTAAGTGGGTCTAGACTTAGATGCAAGCGGGACATAAGTGGGAAGGAGGAGCCACTGAAAGCACAGACCTGTTCTTGGCTGTTGGGGCAGGTGCAAGACCGTATGGCCTGTCATTCAGGCAGGTCTCAGCTCTGGACAGTGAAACCATGGCACAGACACCTGGAAATGGCTCCCTTATCCTTCCCAGGGCCTGTATGAAACCTGCTTAAAATCGACACCAAGTCATTAGAATATAAACTAAATAGGGGGTGACTGGCAGTCAAAAATGTTCCTCCTTTTAAATGTCCATTGGAAGCTTCCGCATCCTTGGAGGCCTGAGCTCCAGAGCAATGTGGGTGGTCAGACGCCTGCTGAGCCTCAGTGACAGAGCCGGACATGCAGGGGGGTGACTTGACACCCGGAGTCAGCCTGACATCATTCATCACACATTTCTTATTTCAAAAGTCAGTTAAATGTCCTAAGGGGACATTTCTGATACCAGTCAGGGGTGCCCCAGGTGTCCTCATGGCCCTGGTCTCAAGATAATCTACTAGGTTCCCGTTAGCCCTGGTGTCTGGCCCAGCGCCTCCTCCCAGCTCCGCATGGTGACTTAGGCCTTTCCACGTGACCTGATTGGTCTGAACGTCCCACAGCCCTAAGACGTAGATTGAGGAGATTCAGTGTCAGGAAGCCGGCTCGTCTCCCGTGCTCACTGCTCATGTCCCCAAGCCAACATGGTGGATTTGTTTTCCTATTTCTAGTCCTCCCCTGACCTGAGGGGCATTCCCCAGGGAGCTAAAATTGGCTACGAGCTACAGGCAGCCTGTCCGTAGCAAACACAGGAGGAACCACCTATCAGTTCCAGAAGTCTTTGCAGCAGGCCCAAAACCCAAAATAAATGAACACACACCTCAGAGGGCAAGAAGCACCCTCCAAGCCAGAAGCTGTGACACTGCAGCAGCCCCACTGTGCTCTGGAACAGTAGTGCTGGTGCCAGCCATCCTCAGACTCCCTGCGTGTTTCTCTGATGAAGGACAAATGTCTCTCCATGCTCAATATGTGGATACAACCGGGATGGGAGAGACTGGGTGACTGGCCGGGCTGGCAAAGCTGTGTTACCTGTTGTAAGGTGAGGCCTGCCTGGGCTGCCTGGTGGGATCTCCTCAGCCTCAGGCACACTGAGGGAAGTCTAACGGGACAGCCACTGCCCTTACCGTGACACTCAGAAGCCCTAAGATGACCATCCCTGTGTGGCCCATGGAGAGCTGCACAGTTGGCCCAGGGTGGAGACGCAAGGCTGGGCCCTGTTGGAGCAGCTTAGAGGCCTCCGAGCCCCTGTCCTGCTCTGAGGCTGGGCTGACCCCGCAGGGACGGCAGTGAGAGGTGGAATCTCTGAGGGGGCTGGGGAGGGGGCTGCAGGCTGGCACCCTGGGAGAGCCCCCTGGCGGGAGGCTGCATCTCACCCCCTGATCACCTCCTGAACTGTGCAGTTCCGCAAAATCTCCCTCCCAGGAGATTTTGGGAGGTTGTGGATAGGAGAATTTATCTCCTGACCCTTGCCTTCCTCCCAGAGGGAAGACCTTGGCCAGTGGCTTCTCTTCAGTCCTCTCCTTGGTGGGCAGAGATGGTCCTAACCTCGTCCCCCCAGTTAACAGGAGTCTGATTAGGACAGTGCCTTTTCCAGCTGCTTGTTTTGAAGCCCGGCGTAGGTGGTGACCCGTGATCTGCACATGTCTTCCTCTTGTTGCCGTAGTGGGGCAGGTGACTGCAAAGGCCCAGTAGAGGTGGGCTTTGGAAGTGGCCTCCCAGATGCCACTGCAGCCTCCCTGAAAACACCAGCCAGTCTGATTTATAAAATACTTAGAAAAAACATTTTTAAAAGAAAACAGATTGAGTATTCAGCAGGTGAAAAAGGAGAGAGAACAAACAGAGAAGCACAAGAGAGCAGAGTGTGGTCTTCCTGATGCTCCTTGTCAGGGTGCCCTGCAGCAGGCAGGTGACCCAAGGACACGTGCTCGGACTGAGTCACAGGGTGGGGGCACAGGAGCTGATCCCAGCCCACTCCAGAGGGAAGCGCCAGGACCAGGCCCCTCCTACGTGATCAGACAGAGAAGTACACACGATTTATTTTCTAGCCTTTTTGAAATGCATTCACTTTAGTTTTCAGTCTTACAGATTCTACATCGTAGCACTTGTGACCCCTGCGACTGAAGGACGGCTGAATTGTGCTGGGCAGGTGTCCACTTTGGCTCAAGTCACAAGCTTGCACTGTAGGCTCACGGGTGTCTTTGCAAGCATGTCCCCTGCAGACATCGACACTCAGCAGGTTACCTCCCAGGAGCTCTGGGCAGCCCCTAAGCTGGTTGTGTATGACAGGCTGTGTGTCTGATGGGAAGATGCCCTCACGATCAGGCAAGAGCTACCTCGGGAGGGCGCGTAACCAGGGGAAATGCCCTGAAGCCTGTTACTGAGAAAGGAGCATTTTATTCTCGAATTACTGTTGTTGGCAGCAAAACAGGTTCACATAAATTACAGCTCTATTTCCCAGGCCATTTTCCCACCACTTCCCTAGTTGGGGTGGGCAGGGCACATTCTCGGCCACCTGGCCTCGGGGCCCCATGCTGAGGGTTGGGAGTTCCCAGCTCTGCACTTAATGGGACCATAAGAAGGGGCAACCAGGAGGGCAGGGCGATGGCTGAGAGGCAGGAAGATGTGGAAACATCTCCTGATAGTCTGGCCAAGGGGCCACTGTGGAACCTGGCTCACTCGTCGCGTGGAGCTGAGCCTGGGCGCAGAGGGAGGATGGGCACCCAGCTCCTGGCCCTGTGCTCTCCTTCCAGTCCTTTCCCCCACTTCCTAGAAAGTCTCTGAGGCCCAGCACCAGGCAAGTCAGCAGTCTGAGCTCTCAAGTTCAGTTTCAGCATCAGAAGCTTCATCAAGTGACTGATGGGAATACCAGTGAGCCGGACAAGGGCCAGGCACAGGTGAGCGTGCAGAGCCACCATCAGGGGTCTGCAAGGATCTCAGCTGTTATGCTTGTGTGAAGCACCCCATACCCCCGATAGTCACACGTCTTGTCGCTTTGCCAGAGACCTCATTTTCGTCATTATTTTCTTCAACATCTTGCCCACACGCCAGGCCCTTCCTCAGAGATACTGACAAGATAGACCTCTTTGGTGTTTCTTTGCTAATTCAAGCCGTATTCCTAACTTGGACTGGCTGCAGACAGAACATCTCTGTTGGCCCCAGGACCAGAGGCAGCAGGGCCTGGCAGCAGGGTGGCCCAGGGGCGGTGTGGACACAGGTGGGAATGCCTCGCAGGTCACACTGCAGCCATGGAGGGCTAAGGAGTCTGCAAAGAAAACACCAGGTCATCTTGTGGAGGGCAGGAGCTGGGCACTGGTCAGAGTTCTCACAGGTGTGTCCAGTGGGCCCTATATACCTGCTCTGGTGCCTGTGGCCTCGGGACTAGCCCCCAGTCCCCAGCAGTTGTAGGCACCCCCCTCCCAAGCAGGAGTGCAGAGAGGCTGCTGTCCCCAGAAACTAGTGGTCTGTGAAGCTATGGATTTGAGCATAGTGGGGATTGTAGGTCCCTCGCTACTGTGTACCAAGGACAGCTTGATGAGAGCGTCCTGACAGCATCTCAGCCATCAACACAGTGCCTTGAGGATCAGGGTTAGGGATAGGGTTCATACTCCATTCACATAAGCTCTGCTTTCTACACTAACATTCCGAGGTGACCGCCTACCCGCAGGGAAGGCAGCAGAATCAGCGTCCCAGGTATCTAATTCTTCCTGACGGCCGGACTCCTGCTGAAGGAGGCTGCTTCGCTCTGCTCCTCCAGCACGACAGTCTCAGACATTGGGTCCCTGGCCGGTTTCTCAGGGGAGGAGGAATCTCCACATCTGAAGAGAGTGCTTCTCACTTACGCCTTTATCTGTCTTGCAGTTTCTGAATTTGTGGGGCCTGGTCCCACATTCCCAGGAGGCCCGGCTCTCTGCTAGACACAGAGCAACACCAGCCCCATCCCTCCAGAGGCAACATGGGGTCCCATCTGCCCCGAGTGCCCTCCGTCCCACCCGGGGGCCCAGCACTTTGTACAAAATAGGGTAGTTGTGCACGTGAAGATTTTTAAGGCACAGGGTCAGAGTCAACTTAGTCTTAGTAATTTAAACCTGGACCATGGGGGCAATGAGGAGGAAGGGCCCGAGGTGAGCAGCTGTCGTCACATCGGCCAGACACAGAATCCAGCCACGTCCAGTGTCAGTCTTGTGCATAACCAGACGGGGTTTATGCTGGTCCTGGGATCACCCTCGTTGGATGGCAGAGTCAGAGCTCAGGGCATCCCCAGACATGTCTCGGGGCCTCTGGTCTTCTACAAAAACTATAAACAAGGAAGAGTCTGGTCCCCGAGGGGACAGGAAGTCACTGCTCCCTAGCAGGTGGGAGAGCCTGGTGAGCGGTCCCACCACCCACTCTCTTTCTGCCTTCCTCAGCCCACCAGCATGGCAGGGATTCTGGAGACTTCTGTGAGTTTTGCAGCAGTGATGTGGTTGTGCCGCTGGCCTGGGTCAGCCCTGGTGGGTGGGCCATATGGGCCTGCCTCACACACTCTTCCTCAGCCTGCCGACTTGGCCCCTCTGAGTGGCACCTTCACTTGGCAGTTTATTATTGTTTGACCACAGGGACATTGAATTTCTCAGTCACTGTGTCCCAGTCTGGTAGGCAGAACATCAATGGAGGGCCGGCCGGACCCAAAGCTTCTCATGGTGATGACACATGGCCGTATGTGGGCTAGGCCTGACCTTGTCGGCTGTGAGCTGCAGGAACCGGAGGGTGAGCTACACTGACAAGAGGGTCCCCCAGCCGCAGCCCTGCTTCCAGCACAGTTTCTGGAGGAGCTGAAAAGCTCTGCCCCAGCCGCAGCTTTGCTCCTGCCAGCTCCTGCCAGCTCCTGCCATCACCAGCAGGCCACACTTAGATGGGCACACTTGGGTGGCAGAGAGTGACCTTCCACAAGGGAGCCGTCCCAAAGCTTATTACACCAATTGCAGGATCTGCGCGGGCTGCGAATGACGAGGTGCCTCTTCGTCACCACACCCAGCTCGAGACGTCTTCCAGGGAGACCTGCGACTCCCTCTAGGCCTTTCCGGGTGCTTCTCAGACTGCGAATGGCACCCGTCGCCCCAGCTCTTCCCTAGAAACAGACTCACTCGGTGGGTGTTCAAGTAGGTGGTGGCTCACTGCTGGCTGCCGCTGTTCATAGACCACGTTTAACCAGCAGGCTCCAGGGCTTTGGTACACACCTGAGGCAGAAGATAACAAGGACTTCTTCAACCTGAAAGGCCTGTGGTGAACTGGGTCCTCAGCACCCCCGCCAGCCGAAACGTTGTTGAAGAATTCCCAGGTCCGTGCCCAGCCACAGCGACACAGACCAGCCTGTGCATGCACCCTGGGACCAGGGGATGCCCAGGGGGTGCTGGTCCAAAGGCTGCTGCCTGGCTCTTCCAGGAGCAGGGGCGACTGTGGCTGTGTGGCTCACAGGCAGCTCTTCCAGGAGCGGGGGTGATGCAGTAGCCATGTTCATGGCCTTGGGAGACACCACAAAGGAGGGTGAGCAAATCTCTGTGACACTCTCAGCTTCCTGAAGGCACTGCAGGGCATAATCCTGCCTCAGGCAGATCCCTGCACTCTGGCCTCCGGTTCTGAGGAAGGGTTTGGGTCCAGAGGGGCAGAGAAAGTTCCTGGGGCGAGGGGGATCAGAGGGCTGGAATGTCCAGCCCACCTGGGCAGTAGCCTCCACAGAGGTCCCACCATGCCTTTGTTACTAGTGAGGGGTGATACTAGAGCTTGCCCCCCCTCAGGCAGGTGCCGGGTTGAACAGGGCTCCCTGGGGGGACCTGCCTCAGCAGGTGTGCAGTTCGTGAGAAGCACAGGAATTAACAGTTTCTTCAGTCACCAGAAACAGTAGAGAAACAAAGGCCTCAGCTGGACATCTGGAGGCCAAGGAGGAGCAGCAGCCTCCGCACCAGGGCACAGTCCCAGCAGCACCCTGGCCAGAAGCCCCACCTTCTGGTCTGCAGATCAAGCTGTGCAGACTCCCCTGGTTCCCACACCTGGAAGGCGACTGCGCTGGGGTGAGGAAAGTGACTCGCCAGGCCATGGAGCCCACGCCTGCTGCGGGGCCCTCTGGAGAGGCCCAGCGAGGGCGGCCGAGAGACTGAGCCACACTGGCAGTCCTCGGGGCCCAGCAGAGCCTTGCGATGAGACAGGCTCAGGCTTCACATGGAGCCAGCTCCGAGGAGGGGTGGACACCAACAGCATGTCTGCAACTGTGAGAAGCTGACCTCTGGCACCCTCTGTCTCCCGAGGCCTCACGCTGTAGCACAGCTGGCCACAGTCCCCAGAGGCGCACAGGGCGTCCGACAGCAGGACATTCCCAGTGCTCCTGCGGCAAACCTGTGGGCTCAACTGTGAGTGGGCCACAGAGAAAAGGCACCAAACATGCTCTCAGAGGGATGGGGAGAAGCATGACCATGTGGCTCTGACTGCTGGGCAGTCACAGCGGCAGGCCAAGTAGCCTAGGGGCAGCGATGGGTGGATGGGCGCAGGGAGGGGATGGTGGCCTGAGGACAATGGCAGGCGTGGAGAAGCGCTGCTCGGGCACAGAAGTGGGTGGTTCCATAGGCTTCTGTCAGGCCGGCGACTGCAGGTTACAGTAGGGGTCTCGTCACACAGATACATGTGGGTGGCATCACTTCCAAGTGCTGCAGTGACTACAGCGGGAGCGAAGGCCAGGGACGTTCCAACAGCAACATTCGCGGAGGGGCTGGGAAAGTCCCTTCTCATGATGCTCACAGGAGGGTCTCCCCCCCACAGCAGCCCCTGTGCAGGGTCCACGCTGCGTCCTGTCCCGTCCTGCACTCAGAGTCTCCTCCCCACAGCAGCCCCTGTGGAGGGTCCACGCTGCGTCCTGTCCCGTCCTGCACTGCAGTCCAGTTGGAGGCTCCCCCATGCTGTCTATCCCTGGGTGCTGCTCCCTGAGCTGTGTCCGTGGGGAAGCAGGGGCGAGCCCAGCTGCTGTCTGGAGGCAGATCCTCCCAGGGATGCTTTCTGCTCAGCCCCTTCCCGACCTCCTTAGCACCCCGGCTCCCAACTCAAGGTCAGGGATTTTGTCCGGCTCCTGCTATGCCCTGCCCTGCAGTGGACCATCAAATCTTGCTATCCTCCCCAATGAAAGCTTGGGCACCTCCTTTTTCCTTGTGTTCACACACCTGAGCTTTCTCTGTCACATTTTTGCTTCTCTAAAGTCCTATGAACCTGGTTTTGGTAACTCAGTCAACATGAGCTGCTTTTTCCCTGAACTGACACAAAGCTAGCATGGCCCTTGCTGTATGTGGGAACCCCGAACATCCGTGGCCCAGACACTGTCACTCAGGGCACACTGGTATAGCTGCAGAAGATACTTGGTGAGGACACAGGAGGAGACCAGTGTCAGAGTCAGGCTGCCAACTGAAAAATGCCTTTTAAAAAAATGATATCATTGAGAGGAGAGAAACACGATCTAGGGAAGAGCACAGGTAATTATCGACTGGTGTTAAGCAAAGGGCTGTCCCCAGTCTATAAGGGCATGTCTGTCTAGGAGGGCTCCCGAGAGTGCCCAGGACTATCACTGCGGCTGACAGCTGTGTTTATGGAGGATTTATCAGGTGGACCCCGTCGTCTACGGCATCTGGCACCTTAGCTGGCGGTACTGCTGGTTCGGATGGGCCTTGGTCCCGGGATCCTGGTGACTCAGATTCCCACTTGAAGTGAATTTTCTTGTTTGTCAAGTCACTCCTATCAGAGCTCCCTGTCACTGTCACCAGTCTGCATCATGGGTTCCTGGCAGGTTCCTTCTGAGCCTTTGGAACCTATTCTTCCTGGTGGCCCCTACATACCTTGTGGTTGGGATGGGGACAAGACATACCATGAAGACCACCCATGTGACGTCTGCTGACCTCCTGAGGTGCAGCTCGGTCACATGGCCAGTGACCCAGTCAATGATCCTGTGTAGCAAAACCCAAAAAAACCTCCGGGCTCAAGGCTCAGGGGAGCCCCCTGGGTGGTGCACACGTGGATGCTGGGTGGGCCAATTCCCAAGAGGGGGTCTGGAGCTCTGTGCTCAGGACTGTCCTGGCCTTCACCCTGTGAGCCTCTTTGTGTCCCGAGCTGTCTCCTCTGGAATAAAGCTGGATTGCACATACAGAGTTGCCTGAGTTCCATGAGACAGTCTGTGAGTTACTGACCTTCAGAGTCGTGATGGGTATGAGCACCTGGCTGGTTGGTCAGTGTGTGGGTGCCCCTGGGGCCATCTAAACATGTTGCTGGCACCTGATGCAAATGCCAGGTTATTGGTGACTTAGCCTTTTTGCTTTCTGATGTAGAGGCTGGTCCAGTGCTGGTGGTTAGTGCCAAGACCACGTTGGTGGACACCCAGTTATTATCACAGATCTGATACAGAAGCAGGGCCAGGCAGCTGACAGAACAGAAGCACAAGACTCTGTGTTTTTGACATGGCTGGGCCCAAACGCTGCGCTCCCTGAGCCCACACCCCAGAAATACGTGTATTCTGTGAAAATGGCACTCCCTCCATAGCAGGCCTGCCAGAGCACATGATCAAAGATGGTGAGGGGAGAGGGTCCCCTGCGGACTTATCCCAGAGACGGGGGAAGAGAGTCTGTTGCTTGGTGACTGGGGGTGTCTTTCCAGTCGAAGGTATAAGAATACACAGGCCACACTAAATGACACTTCCCCCTCCACCCAAAATGGTGAAGCGGAGGTCCCAGCAGACACAGGGGTGTTAGTGAAGCTCACAGGACAATGACATCGTCCTGCCGGATGCACAGCCCCAGGTGGGCAGCTGCACCCAGTCGGCTTCTCCCTCTCTGCCCCTCTGAGCATGCTTCCTGGGGTAGCAGCCTGTGCTTTTCCTTGTGCTGAGTTGAATGCAAGGAATTTGTTTATTTTCATTCATTTCCCATGGATACAGGCAGATGCATAAGTCGAACTTTAACTCAAAAAAGTGCCATGGATGCAACTGATGTGTTTCAACACACGGACCACATGGAAACACTTGCCACAGTTCTATCTGCTGGATCCTGAACCGCTGATCACAGCCCCAGAGAGCCTGGTATTAAGCTGCTCTTTGTGCCCTATCCAGGCATAATGTGCTGCTCTGCTGAAAGGCTGGTGCTGGGAGGATGACGTGGAGGGCGTAATCACAGCCATTACGGGGCCATCACGCAGCAAACCCACACTTTCCGCAGTCAGCAGGCACGGTGTGCTGGAAAGCAGCGATTAGAAGCTACGCCTCGCCAGCGCCCTGGAGCAGGAGGCAGACAGAAGCCTGTTAGGAGGCACATCACGCTCGGGGAGCAGAAGAGCTGCGCCAGTTTAAGAAGGTTGACTTTCCGGGTGAATTGACACAGCAGGTACTGGCAGGTCGCGCCTCCTGTCACGGCTCATGGCCCAGGGCTGCATTTGGTGGGGCAGGTGCCTGGCGAAGGGCATCACCCCTCACCCATTTCCAGCTTTTCTCCCTCATAAGACAGATCACTCATGAGTCCAACTGGGTCACCCAGGAAATGGAGTCAGGGTGCTCGAGTGGGCACCGAGTCACAGCCTGTCTTCCCCACAGGGGTGCCAGCTCAGCCTTTTCTCTACATTCTCTGCCACTGTGTGGGCTGGGTGCCTCAAGCCTTGGTGAGGGGCCCTGATAAAGTTTGTAGTGACACCCTGAAACCTGAGAGGTGGCCGGGCACTAAAGACAGGCTGCTGGTGCCTAATGACTGGCATGCCAGAAACCCCCCTGCCCTGGCTTCCATTCCTGAGCCTTGAGACACACCTTCAGTGAGCACCTGTCAGGCCAGGCTTCCACTGAGTCCCCACTCACCTCCTAGGAACAGACACAGCTGAGCAAGATCAATGCACCGCCTTCAGAGCAGTGCTGCGGTAGAGATGGGCTTTGAGGAGTGGGTGTCTCTAACTGTCCACCATGCACTACCCCCCTGCTACTGTTCAGGGGAGCAGCAGGTTGCTGAGAGCCAGCCAGGCCCCCAGAGTGACTAGCACCTCACATAAGCCAACAGCACAATCGTGCTGATGGGACGTGCTCTGTGATGATTTGTCTCATCCAATTCCCTCGTGGAAGCCAGCCCTCTCCTGTCTTAAATTGTCAGGTTTTGGTTTTTAAATCCAGCAATCTTACCTATGGAAATTATCTTTTAAATGTGTCTATCTGGCTTTTGTGATACATTTTTGATGTCACTTAAAAATTGGACTGTAGTAAAACAATTCTCAATGTTTTAGAATGAGTTTTCTGCAGTGTCTGAAGGAGCTGCCGAGTTCTCTTAGAGCTTGTAATACCCCGGGACTCTCACCTGCCCGGGGCTGCCCTAGTTCACCGGCATCTGGGAACAAGTGTCCAAAACACAACCCTGATCATCCTCCTCACCCGCTCATGTCCCTCCCTGCGCTCTGGCCTGGCCACTGCCAGACCCAGGGACCACGCCTCTGCTGTGGGGTGTCTTCCTTCCCAGCCATCCCGACAGGCTAGGTCACCAGCACGTCTCAGTGACCATGACAAAGTCTTCTAATGGGTTTGTCGAGATTGCCTGCAAAGCTCCTTCATGTCTTCCCGGAGGTGTTAAAAACATCGTGCATAGCCTTCTCTTTCTCAAACTCTGCCAATGGACGAGCTGAATCTGAACATTGTGCATGGCCTTGACTGCCTACCCCCATCTGGACCCAGCCACAGGACCCCTCACTCCTTCCATGAAGGCAGCGTGCTCTGCACAGGGCTCTAGGACACTCCTTTCTCACCACCCAGGTCACAGTGAAGTCACAGGCTTGATTCTGCTGGAGAGAGTGACCATCTGCCCCCTATGTGCAATCCCTGCTCCCTCCACCCCTATGATCCTTGGGCCTTCCTCTACCAAGAAGGTAGAAAGACTTGCCTGGGGGCTTGGGAGGTGCCCCTGGGTGTGCCTGTCTGGACTGAGCCTTCTTTCTCCCAGAGTGAGGAGCCCAGGAGACAGGCTTCCCCCAACTCCACCAGCCCACTTGGGCTGATGGTGATCTGGAGCGGCCACCATGCCCTTGTTCTGGGACTGGGAGACTGCAGGGTGCACTGGGGGCAGCAGAATGGAATCAGGTGTTCAAATGCTCCTGGTCCCGGTGGGGTCTGAATGTGTGTCCTGCCTGCATGAGGCTTTCTGGGCAGTCCTGAGTCCCAGGGTAAGGCTCACCCCACTGAGGGTACCACTCAGCAGGCTTTGGGCCAGTGATCAAATGACCAGCCTGGGACTCAGCCTTCATGGGTGATCTGAAGTCAGGCCCCAGCCCCCCACATTTCCATGCTTCCTGACTCCCAGGGTCTCCTGCCTCACAGGCCATGATGGGGTGTGCTGGCAAGGCCATAGCCTGGGCTGGTGAGTGAAGTGGGGCCAGGGTTTGCCTTGCAGCTCTGGGGATGTGCAGCATGAGGCTTCATGCCCACATCGGAGAACAAAAGTCCCCATGACTGTGTGCCTGGCAGTGCTGTCACACCACAGCACACGGGGGCTGAGGCTTTATAGGATCCTGTGAAATCCCCTTCAGCTTGGGGTCATCTGGAAACAGGCATGAACTCATACAATGGTCTATTAATTGTGACTTTATGTGATTTTATGCAAGTTGTTAACCCTCCTGAGCTTGGGTTAAGCCACCTGAAAGTGGTGGACTGGAAGCTCCAGTGAGCACCGGCACAGGGCAGTGGCTGGGCAGGTGCCCACTCCTGAGCTGCTACGATCACTGCTGTTGCCATTACTATTGTATCTCTATTAGCTGGGCTGTCCCTAAAATTCCCAGTTCCAGCAGTCTGGTTATATCACGGCTTTAGCCACCAAAATAAAAATCTACCATGGATTCAAACTGAAACTAAATTATTCCAAACATATGAGAAGTATTTTAACTTTTGCAGGCTTTCTCTCTCTGTGTCTCTCTCTCCCCTTCACTCTGTATTGTGTATTTGCACGTGTCTGCATGTATGATGTGCACACACATGCATGTCTATCCATGTATGTACATGTTACATATGCACCATGTACTCACAAACACATGTGCGTGCACTGTAGGTATGTACCCATGCCCACACACGTGCACGCATGTATCCATGTATGTGTGTGCGTGTGTACCTATATGTGCACATGTGTATTCACATGTGTATGTGTACACGTGTACATCTTCCACATGTGCCTTTGACAGAGTCAGATGCCTTCCTCTCATCCCACCCACCTGGCTTCTCCTCCTGCCACAAACTGCCTCCCCCAGATGTCACCTTGAGGGCAGCTCTTGTACCCCAGAGCTCTGCCCACAAGTCCCTCCTTAGCCTTCTCTGCGGTCACTTCTCTTCTCACACCACACCTGTCACTCAGGCTTTGGGTGCTAAAGCAGAGTGCTAAATCAGACCTTTCCCCATACAGATCCCACTGGGCTGCCCATCTGTGCTCATTGTCAAGGAGCTACTCTGGTGACGGCTTCCAAACCCACATGCCAGGTGAGAGTGTCCTGTCCTCCAGCCACCCCAATGCCGCTGCCCTCTGAGAACTCCCATGGAGAGCCCTGCAGGCACCCCCTCACCCAGGTTCCCATCTCAGTGAATGGCCGTGTGGAGCAGAGCCCTGCATAGCTCTCTTATGACCCTTTTTCCTAACCTCCTGCTTCCAACCAATCACCAGGTCATACTGACTTAGTTCCTTCATCACCATCTTAGCTGCTTGGCCTCCCAGCCACCTCCGGGGACATTTGTCAGTCCCTTTTCCCTGGGATAGCTGGTGAGGCACTCCAGAAATGGACATCCTTTGGCTGTGACAAGGGTTGTTAGGAAACGAGTCACTTCTGTAAGCAACACAAGAGTACAGACATCTGATCTCCTCACTGACATGGCTAAGAATAACACTCCTTGTTAGCACATTCAAAACAGTGGCACAAAATTATACACGGCAAGCTGAAGACTGGGTGGGTGCTGGCGGCTCAGCATGGGGTTGCTTTCCCTCTTCTGTGCCTCTATGGAAATTCTGAAACACGCCCTCTCTAGAGCCCATAGGCAGATGGCACCTCTGGGGGGTGACATGCTCTTATTTAATTATTCTGCCTTTGAACCCCAACCAGCTAGTTTCCCCTCTACAGACACCTTGGATGACAGCAACGGCTTGAGGTGTGCTGGAGTTTGAGGCTGTTTGCTGCCATTCTAGAAGGCCCTAAAAAAATGAACCAAACGGTGTATTTATTTGTTTGTTTGTTTCCCTGTCTCATCAAAAATTGCTGGTGTCCAAATCACTATTTTGTGTTCTGTGTGCATGGAGGCGAATGCAAAGGCCTTTTCCTTCTTTTTCATTGTGATTTGAGTTTTTTTGTCTTACTACCTGACACTTCATTACTTCCACAAATACAATCAGCGGATAAATGATCCAAAGAAGCCAAGTCCAGGACGTACCTTTGTTTTGTGAAGTTTGCTTTTGTGTGTGCATTTGAATGAGGGTGTGTCTTAGGAGTGGCAATGAATCCCTTTAGGTCCCTAATTTCAAAAACAAACTGAGCTAAATAGTCAAGCTGATTTAGAAAGTCACTTCTACAAAAAGAATTATGGCCTCAACTAATTACCAGAGTAAATTGTCTCAAAACTTACATGTATGACAAGAACGAATTAGTTCATTTTGAGGAGTGAGGGTGGATGAATACTTCTGACTCTGAATAAACCAGGGAAAGACCTAGGCATGGAAATCCAATCTTTTGCCATAACTATTTAAATTTTTTTGAGAGTATCCTTTAAGTACTGAACTGAGCCAAGTACTTTGAGAGGTGAGAGGGGGGTGCACATGCCTGGGAATTGAATATTGAGAAGCCAGTGTCAGCTGGGACAGGTACCTAGTGCATAACCTGGGCTCACTGTGTGGCAGAGGATGGGTCTCCTTCAGAGCCAGGAAGATCTCACAGGTCTATCTTGCTCCATCTGACTTTTCCTCATTTTTAAAAGTCCTTATTAAGTTAAAAAATAATTATTATTTAGGATTATTACTCATGTCCATTTTAGCTAAGCTATATAAAGTTATCTGGCCAAAAGCTTTAAGAGAAATAAAAGTTTATAAAATGCTTCTTGATGGAAGGAATAAATAGAAAGCCCATAGTTGCAAAAACTATCCCTAAAATCAAAAACAGTTTAGAACTACAACCAGCTAAATGTAGGTCAAAGGCAGAATCTATAGGAACGGTAAAATTACTCAGCCTGGCCCCTCAGAAAAGACTGGAGATTTATTGGGTCCAGATATTTAAGCACTTTTTGTATGATCATTAGTTGACTAAATGTAACAATAGGTACTTCAGCAACCATGTATGATAAAAAAATACAGACTTCATAAAATATGTTCAGGAACTTTACTAAACAAACAGCAACAACAGAACCAGGGGAAGGGGGAGCATGTTATTCCCAGAGCAGGCACATTATGTTATATATCCAACTTTTACCCCCAAAAGAGCCAGTCAATAGAATCCACCCATGGAGAAGCACACTGTTTTAAGTATGATAAAAGTACTAATGGAAAGTAAGAGAATAGTATCTAAATATCTAAATATAAAATTTCAATAAAGAGATAACAATTATACAAAAGGGAACCAAACCGAAATTCTGTAGCTAAAAAGCACAATAACTAAAATGAAAAATTCACCAGAAGGGCTCAATAGCAATTTTTAGCAGGTAAAATAAAGAAACAGTGAATTTAAAGATTGAGGTTAAGATCAGTGGAGATTAGCCATTCTGAGGAACAGAGAGAAAATAAATGAAGAAAAATAAACAGAGCCTGAAAGACCTATGGGACACTGCCAAATATTCCCACACATATGCAATGGGAGACAGATAGTAAATGTGTGAAAGCACATTTAAAGGAATAATGTGCAAAACAACTTCCCAAACTGAATTAAAAACATTAATTTATATATGTAGGATAAAGTACTTGGGAGAAGTGTTTTGTTACATAGACGTTATCCTCAATAAGACTAACAGATGATTTCTCATCCAAAACTATGAAGACCAGAAGGCAATAGGATGACAACTTTAAGATGACAAAAGAAAAAAGGTCAAATAAGAATTTTATATTTTATTTTTCTCCAGCGAAAAATAAAGGAGATTTTCATACTGCCTCTAGTAACTGAAATATCTCCTGCTGATATTTAATGTCTTTTTCCCCAGAATTTAATAGTTCCTTCTCCTTGTACAATGCCCTGAGTACTTGGAGAGTCAGAAAAGCATTCACATTTTTCCTTTGACTTAGTTCTAAGGCTCGAATCAAGGCAATTAACTTCAGTACTAGAGACAGTATGAAAACCTTGGAAGGTGGCAGTGATGTACTGTTGTGGACATCAAGGAAATGCTTCTACCATCACTAAAGGGAACACTAGGGTTAGTACTGAGACAAAAAGGGCTGTATCCAAACCATACCAAGTGTCGGGAGTGACTCCCTCATCCCATGGGTTCTGGAGCTCACCCCTATCTACTCCTGGGAGGAGAAGGAATGGTTGGCAGTGGAGGGGAGCCAGGAAGAAGAAGAAGGATGGATAAAGATGCCAGATGGACGAGTAGCAGTCCCCCAGATTCTAGGAGCCACCGTGGTGACATGAGTATTTGATGAAGTTGGTGGGTGGTACTTCTACATCTCCCTCCTGGCAGCCCTGGCCCAAACTGTCAGTCTACAGTGTGTCACCTACAGCCAGTCAGATGCACACCAAGGACTGATGGTACCCCCAGGAGTCCAGTTGTATGGAGCAATGCCCTTTGAGGACTTCCAGGTAGACTTTACTGAGATGTCCAGGTTTAGAGGGAACAAGTACTTGCTGGTGATAGCCTTCATAACAGAACTAGTGCAAATAATTAGCTACAATATTGAATAACTTATAGGCCTCAAAACTTAGACAGGGTAAAGTGCATGAACAGGACCATAAGAACAGAAGTTGGTAAACTCTGCCAAGAAGCAAAGCTTAATTTGATACGGGCCTTGCCACTGGTGTTGTTCAAAGAGGCCTCTGTCAATCCATTCCAATTTAGCAGAAACTCCTAAAAGAACTGGAAAAGACTGAAGTGAATAGACAAAAACCCTAGAAAGAGTAGCAAGGAAAATCTCCACTGGGGTAATTAACCGTGTTCAGTTTAGTCTTTTGTATCTGTACATCCTTTCTCTCTGGAGGCTCAAGAAGACCAAGTCTAATTCAAGAATCAGAAACTGGTCTCCCTGAGACCAAAGTAGAAAGCACTTTCCACCATCATCCTGACCACACGTACAGCAGTGAAGGTGGAAGGAATCCTTACCTGGAGTCATCACACCTGGCTGAATAGGACTTCACTGCCCCTTGGGAAGTAGAGGTAACTTTTAAGACAATCAACATGCCCTGCTCCAGCCACATACTGGGAGCTGGCTGGTCAAAACATGGCTGAAGCCTGAGGAAACTCCTCAAGGGACTTGTCTTAATTGGACTTTGGACTTTGGAAAAAGGGGGGGGGGGATGTCAGAAGAAAAAGTAAAAACTCCACCACAAGTACTATTAAGGCCTGAATAGAGAATCCAAGAAGAGTCACAGTCTCTAAAACCTCAGTGCTAAAAAGTAATATCAGCACCTGCAGAAACAAGCTGATATTGAGACCTCAAATTAAAATATATTGGAATCTCAAAAGGGGGGAATGAGAGAGGATACCTGAGAAGGGTGAGGTCTAGGAGAACAGGTCTTCTCAAGGAGACCACAAGGATATACCTGCAGGGTCTTCTCCATGGTGACTCTGCTCTTGGGAATTTGTAAACTTAATTTTCTGGAACTTGAAAATTTCCAAGTTCTGTGAAATCCTATAGTGCTATAGAGGTTGGAAAAGCATCTCCCACTTGATTCAAACTGGCCAATGAGAAGGGTACCTGTGGGTTGGAACTTTTTGACTATTGATAAAAAGTGAAAGACGAAGTCAGTCAGGGAGCATGGCGATTTGGAATTCTTCTATGCCATAAGCTCCCAGCTGGTGAATAAAGCCCTTTCTCTTATAAAAAATAAATAAATGAAAGTGGAGAGAGTTAGTCACTATCAGACTTTCCTTGTAAGAAACACTAGAGTCTTTTAGACTGAAATGAAAGGACATGAAGACAGTAAATCAAATCCAAATGAAGAAGTTAAAAAAAAAAGGCCACCAGGAAAGGTAACCATCTAGGTAATATAAAAGACAGTGTAAAAGTAAATTTTATTTGTACCTTGTCTCTCTCTAATTTAAAAAGAAAATAGCATAAGGCAATAATCATAAATCATGAATCTGTAATGATACAATCTGTAGGACTGTAACCACACAATGAGGGAGGGGAATGGAGCTATTAGGAATAAAGTTTTGAGGACACTTAGAATTAAGTTGGTATTAGTCCAAGCCAAGCGGTTTTATAATGGCAATGGTAATCCTCAGCTCGATCACCAAGAAACTAACTCAGAAAACATAATAAAAAAGCCTAAGAGAATTGAAATGGTGTACTAGAATACACATATATATTTAACAAAAAAGAAACAGTAATGGAGGATAAAGGAACAAAAGTGACGAAAGACATATGGAAAATAATTATCAAACAGCATGTAATAAGTGGATGGACTCGGTGCTGCAGTCAAAAGATACATACTGGGAGGCGCCTGTGGCTCGGAGTAGGGCACCAGCCCCATATGCCAGAGGTGGCAGGTTCAAACCTAGCCCCAGCCAAAAACTGTAAAAAAAAAAAAAAAAAAAAAGATACATACTGGCAGAATGTATAAAAATAATATAACATAATTATGCTGTCTAACGGGACATACTTTATTTCCAAAGACATAAATAGATTGAAAAAGATGGAAAAAGATAGACTATGCAAACAGTAACCCAAAACAAGCTGGTGTGACTATATTAGAAAGTAGATTTTGAGACAAAATTGTTACTAAAGACAAAGGGGAACATTTGATAATGATGAAAGGTTCAGCTCAAGAAGATGTAGCAAATATGGTCAATATATACTTTTAAAAAGAGCCTAAAATGCATGAAAGAACAACTTACAGAACTGAACGTAGAAATAACTAAATAATGACAGCTAAAGATTTCAAAGCCTCACTGCCAACGTGGAAAATACAATTAGAAATAAGACCACTAACAAAATCAAAGTCCTGGAAAAACCTGTGAACTGACAAGACCTGAACAAGTACAGAACATTTCACCCAACAATGGGATATACACAGGCTTCCTAAGTGTCTCCAAAATAGACAAAACATTAGGCTGTGAAGCATTCAATAATGTAAAAATAATTTTAATTCAATAAATTTTAAAGGATTTAAATATAAAATTCAATAAGCTTAAAGAATTAAAATAATGAAAACTATGTTTCCTTATGACAATAGAATAAAATTAAAAATTAGTTAACAGAAAGAAATTTGAGAAAATTAAAAATATGTGGAAATTAATTACAGTCTCCTAAATAACCAGTAGGTCTAAGAAGGACTCATGGGGGAAATTTGTAAGCACCTCGAGGCAAAAGCAAATGGAGACACAACATACCAGAACTTATGCGATGTAGATAAACCAGTGCTTTGAGGAGTATTTATACCTGTAAATATCATAATTTAAAAAGAAGAAAAATCTCAAATTAATAAACTTTCTGTCTTAAGACCCTAGAAAATAAAGAGAAAAATAAAGCTAAAGGAAACAAAAGGAAGGGAATAGCAAAGATTAGAATAAAGATAAGTGGAATTAAGAATAAAAAATAGAGAAAATCAACAAAAGCCAAAGTTATTGTTTTTGAAAATAACAAAAATTGACAAAGTTCAGTCTCCCAAGAAAAATTTTAGTAATTTCAATTACTAAAATCAGAAATAAAAACAGGGATATTATTACTACTGGCATTACAGAAATAAAAAGAGTTAAATAGACTACTATGAGCAATTATATACCAACAAATTAGATTACATTGATAAAATGGACAAATTTTTAGGAAGAAACACCCAGCCAAAACTGACTCAAGAAGGAATAGAAAATCTGAGTAAACCTATAAACAGATTCAATTTATAATCAAATAATGTCCTACAAAAGCCCAGTGATTTCAAGGGTAAATTCTATCAAATATTTAAAGACAAATCAATGCCTAAATGTTCAAAAGAACAGAAGAAGAAGGGTAATTCTCGACTTATTCTACAGGGTCAGTATTTTCTGGTACTGAAGCAGGACAAGTACCGACATGAAACTCAACCCATGTGACGCATCCTACTAAAGGACGCAGGACGAATGCCACATGGTTATTTCAACAGATACATCTTTTGACAAATTCCAATATGCGTTCCTGATAAAACCCAACCAATCTAGAATAGAAAGAGACTTCTTCAACCTGACAAAATGCATCTATAAAAATTGCAAAGTTAACGTTATATGTAATAGTGAAAAACTAAAATCTTTCTCCCTAAAACCAGAAGCATGACAAAAAAGATAGAAGTGCTATTAAAAATTTTATTCAACGTGGTACTGGAGATTCCAGGCAGAGCAGTTAGGTAAGAAAAAAAAAAATAAGGAAGAAGTAAAACCATCTGTATTCATAATGACCTGATCATGCATATATAATATCCTAAACACACACACACACACACACACACACACGTATCTATTAGAAATTACAAACAAGTTCTTCCTTATTTCAAGATATAAGCAAATGCCAGTTGCATTTCTATATATCAGCAATGAACAATTTAAAAATAAAGATTCAAAACCAATTACATATCCAATAGCATAAAATTAAAATATTTAGGAATAACATTAACAAAATAAGTGCAAAATTTGTACACTGAGTGCTATAAAATGATATTGAAAGAAATTAAAGAATATCTACATAAATGGAAACAGATCAATGTTGATAGATTGTCCTTAATAGTATCAATACTAAGATAGGAATACTCATAAGATTCAGTGCAATACCTCTCAAAATCTCAGCTGGCTTCTTTGTAGGAATTTTTTAAAAAATAATTTTATTAAATCATAATTGTGTACATTGGTGCAATCATAGGGCAGAATGTGCTTCATATACATTCAGAAATATTTTGATCATACTGTTAGAGATAGCCTTCATGGCATTTTCTTGATCACTATATAAAGACATTGATACTCTACCTTTAATAAGTTTCACCAGTACCCTGCTAAGATGCACCATAGGTATGATCCCACCAATTGCCCTCCCTCCACCCATCTTCCCCCTTCCCCACCCCTCCCTTTCCCTTTTCCCTGTATTCTTGTGCTATAATTGGGTTTTAGCCTTCATATGAAAGCTATCAATTAGCTTCATATTAGGGCTGAGTACATTGGATACTTTTTCTTCCATTCTTGAGATACTTTGCTAAGAAGAATATGTTCCAGCTCCGTCCATGTAAACAGAAAAGAGGTAAAGTCTCCATCTTTCTTTAAGGCTGCATAGTATTCCCTGGTACACATGTACCACAATTTATTAATCCATTCGTGGGTCGATGGGCATTTGGGTTTCTTCCACGACTTAGCAATTATGAATTGGGCTGCAATAAACATTCTGGTACAAATATCTTTATTATGATGTGATTTTTGGTCTTCAGGATAT
>CAUYON010002913.1:0-25605 GCA_963573935.1 Arctocebus calabarensis | reverse complement strand
TTTCATATTTACATGGATGGAGCTGGAACATGTTCTCCTTAGCAAAGTATCTCTAGAATGGAAGAAAAAGTATCCAGTGTATACACCCCTAATATGAGAGAAATTCTTTATCGCTCAAGTGAAGGCTACAACCCATTTATTATACAGGAAGACGAGGAAAGGGGAGAGGGAGGGAAGGGGAGGGAGAGGGTGGAGGGAGATGGGACAAAGGGTGAGATCACATGTGTGGTACATATTTGAAGGGTCAGGAGAAAACTTCTAACTACGGATCAAAAATGTTTTCACATAGTAAACAAGAAAATCTCGTGAATGTTATGTCAATCAGGTTGATAAAAATATCTCAGATTGCATGTTAAGCCCACACAGTGTACCCCATGATTGAACTAATGTACACAGCTATGATTCAATAAAAAAAAACATCATGCTAAGTGAAATAAGCCAGACACAAAAAAGACAAATATTGTATAATTCGATTTACACAAGGTACTTGGAATCATCAAATTCACAGAAACAGAGTAGAATGGGAGTTGTCATGAGCACGTGAGCATGGGTCGGGTGGGAAGGAGAATAGGGAGAGGTTTAGTTTCAGTTGACTTAAAGAGTTCCAGAGAGGGGTGCATAACAATGTGAATGCATTTAACACTACTGAACTACACACTTAAAAATGTTTAAGATGGTAAATTTTATGTTATACTTGTTTTACCATATATGTGTATATATATATATACACACACATATATATACACATACATATATATACATTTATATCTGTATGTATGTGTGTGTGTGTGTATAAACCCTCTTTAAAAAATCTCTGTGGTTTTAAGATAGGGAAATTTTTCCTATTTAAAAACAGACAACAGTAAACATAAAGGAAATATTGCTATATGACTAAATTAAAATTTTTCTCTGTAACAAAGATGCTATCACAAAGTTGGAGCAATGGCTTAGCCTGCCCCTGCAGCCTGTTCTCTCACTGCCAGGAAGGCCAGCTGTCAGGATTCTCCATCAACAGGCTGTCTTCCAAGAGCCCTGTGGGGACAGTTTGGCCAGCAGGAGCCCAGGCAGGAGACTGCAGGGTTGAGAAGGTTGAGGTGAGGAGAGCTAGTCCTAGACCCTTCTGGCAGCATGGCATGGACTAACTGAGACCACAGGCCCTGCCAGGAAACCCTCCCCACCGCCTCCACCTGTCCCTGGGGGTCTGGAACAGTAGGGCTCTGGCCTCAGCCCTTTTCCTGAGGGAAAGCTACCCTGCTGCTTTCTCTACACTTTTGCAAGTAACCCCTTTGTTAAATTCTCCTCCAATACCCAGATGTTTCCTGCTGGCACCCTGGTGATTAAAAAAAAACAAAGCAGACACTGAAAACAAATTTGTAGTGCATAAAACCTACATACTACACGGTCCACATTCTCCATATCCATGGATGATTCTGCATCTTCAGAATCAACCAACAAACAATTGAAAATAGTTTTTAATAAATAAATAAATAATAGCAATGCAACAATAAAAAAGTAATTTTTAAAAATGCATCCTAACAGCTACTTACATAGTATTTACATTGCATTAGGTATCAGAAATAATCTAGAGACGACTTAAAGGGTAGGGAGGTTGCCTCTAAATACTAAGTCATTTTATGTCAGACATTTGGATGCCCAGGTATTTTGGTATCTGTAGAGGTCCTGGAACCAATCCCCATAGTAGGGGACGATGGTCCACAGTGAACATCTACAGTGCAAGAGAAAGATGGACAGAGTGCAAACTGGCAACTGCCCAAAGTGGAAAAGGGGGTGACAACAAACCCACAAGAATCCCCCCACCCTGTGGTCTGCAGAGATGTCCCAGCCTAATCCCCAGAAGCTATGGATAGCTATGGATACCGCCTTATGCGGTAAGAGGGACTTCACAGATGTGACTAAATTAAGCACCATGAGACAGATTACCCAGGTAGACCTAATATCATCACAAGGGTCATTGTGAGAGGGAGGCAGGAGGTTCAGAGGAGAGAGATTAGAAGAGGCTTTGCTTCTTTCTGGCTTTCCAGATGAAGGAAGGGGCCCTGATCCAGGAGCGTAGATTCCTCTACAAGAGGGAAAAGTAAAGCAAAAATGAAAACAAACATACTTCCCTAGAGTCTTCACAAGGGATGCAGCCTGGTGGATAGGCTGATTTCAGCCCAGTGATACCCATGTCAGACTTCTGACCTCCAGAACTATGAAAGAATAAACGTGCGTTGTCTAAGGCTGCTAAGACAGCCTGTTGTAAAGGCAGCAGTACTCAGGGAGAAACAAACTCAAACAGTGCTGGTCCCCTATGTCACACCTAGATGGGCAAAACTGAAGAGTGCAAAACAGGGATGCTGGGGATGGCTTCTCTGCCCTTAAGGGGTGTGCTTAGGAGAACAACTTAGTAACATCCCCAGAAAATGGACATGCTCACACCCCAGACTTGGAGAAGCCGCTCTGAGCCCCAGAGCCCAATGTAGAGGCTGGTCCTCAGAGATAGCCCCAGCGACCACTCTTGTATGGGCCCCCCACTTACTGGCTCTGGTGGGCCTGTGACTTGCTGATACCAGGGGAAAGCATGGTCTGGGCACCTGGGTTCAGGCCTTATGGAGACCTAGCAGCTTCTGCTTCATTTCTTCAGGGATTGACAATCACTGCGTAAGGACCGATGCTACTTTGTTAGAATGGCCACATGGCAGGAGCAGGGGCCTGGCCATCCCAATACCCCCATGAGTCTCCCACTCTGGCCTTGATCCAACTGTGAGAGAGACCAGCACAATACAGCAGGGGCTGGGCAAAGCAGAGGAGTAAGAGAAATAACAAAACAAAGTTGCTTTAAGTAACTGAGATCTGAGTGGTCTGTTACACAGCATTAGGTAACCAGAACATCTAGCCTGGGGACTTACCGCAAGAGCACAAGGAACACGAGGAGGTGCCCACAGGTGAAGCCCTAGGAGACATGCAGAGGAAACGCAGGGGAGTTCACCTACAAAGCATGGGGCAGTGCTGCCCACAGCAGCTAGCAAGGAGCTGGTCCACATGTCTCCCTGCCGAGGAGTCTCAGAGACATCATGTGGCTATTGCATGACTCTATTTATATGAAATATCCATAAAAGGTAAATGCACAGAGACAGAAAGCAAATTTATGGTTTCCAGAAGGGGGTTGGAGGAGAATATACTGCTTAATTGGTATGAGGTCTCCTTCAGGGATGCCAAAAATGTTTTGGAACTAGATAGGGGTGATGGTTTCACAGCATTGTGAAGGTACTAAATGCTGCTCAAGTGTACAAATTTCAATAAAAAAAAAATTAAGCTGAGTGGGAAAAGCAAGTTGCAGAAGGATATGTACAAAATTATACTCTATATGTAAAAATGCACCAATAATCTAAGGTGTGCTTATGGATGTGTGTGCTGAAAACAAAAACATACACAAGGAAGACATCAACCTCTAAAGGGTGTCTCACCTGGGGAGAGAGGGGGCTAAGCTGACATTGCTCTGTGTCACAGTCTGAGCAATGAGTTTGATGTGGTTACTACGCTTGTCTGTGTACTTTTCTGCACGTTTGAAGTAGTTCATAATTTAGCATAAGAAACAGAACCCACTCTACCTACCAGAGGAGAGAAATGATAAGCCGTCTGGCCTCAATGCCCCGGAGACCCTCCTCTCTCACCACTGTCACATTACCACGGTTCTCTGAGTAGGCACTTCCATGGTCCCCAAGACCTCAGGCCCTTCTGATCCAGGGCAGCACAAGGGCCAGGATTAAAGCAGACAGGCTAAACAGGAATTCATCCCAAGACAAGCTGACATTCAGGCATTCTGCAGCAGGCATTACTAAGTTCCAGCTCACATGGGCTCCATAAATGAGTCTCCACAGCAACACTATGAGAGAGACCTGATTATCACTCCCATTTTGGTAAAGTGAGGCATGGGTGGTCACATGACCCAGATAGCAAGAGAAAGAGACAGGATTCTGCCCCAGGCAGTCAGGCGCCCAAGGATGAGCTTAACTGCTTTTACTACTCAGCCCAGAGTGCCTGATGTTGTCCCACCCCTGTCCTAGTGATTGCACGTTTGCCTGGGATGTACCTGAAGCCCCAAAGGTAAACACCCTACCTTTTCAGAGCATGTGTCACCCTCACCAAACCCATAGCCCGTGAGCCTTGTTTCGATAAACTGAGGTACCTGTCTTCCTATGAGCCAAAGGAACAGGAAAGAGGTGAACTCCTATAACCACTGGAGTCCCCAGTAGGGCCCAGGAGCTTTGAAATTGGCTCAATGACTACTCTGGGCCCCAGTCCAGGCAGCTTCCCGCTGAGATACTTGGGGTGCCCTGCACTCAGTATCACCCGCACACACGTGCAAGGAGGATTTCCAAGGCCCTTCTCTGAACCCAGGTTGGAGCCAGTGAACTGAGAGTGTGCTGTAGGTGATGTGTGGGCTCTCAATTTTACTGTCATTGTCTGTGATGAAATCCTTCCTTCCCTAGACTCAGTATTCACATCTGTGCAAGGGGTGGATAGATAGCCTATAGCCAGAGGAACTGCTCAAACCCTGTACTGAGGCTGAAAACCCTTCCCCCTTCTTGGAACAACAGGGATCCCTGGCCATGTCTCCTTTGTTCTGATCCCTGGTACTCTAGGTGCCCCTCAACAAACACCCACAGAGCTCTTTGGGGTAGGATTCCTTCAACGGGTGTGTCCAGAGACAAAGTGGAGGGCTCACACCTCCAGGAAGCTGCAGAAGTGGAATTTGAGCTCAATGCTGTGGAACTGTGAAGCCCAGCTCTTTCGCCTTCCTAAGGAGAGTATAGCCACCACATGCATGGGCCCTGGGGCTGGGCTGCCCAGGCTGAAACTTGTCCTGCCATTTATGAACTGTGTACCAAGGAAAACTGTTTTCTTCATATGTCTCGGTTGCCTTATTTGTAAAAGGAAGGATAATAGTAGCGCCTACATAGAAGAGCTCTTAGGAGGATTGACGGAGTTGGCACAAGCACAGATAACAGTGCCCAGCACAGATATCACCGTGCACCCCTGTCCTCCACCACTTCAAGCGAATCTTAGGTCTCCTCAAGGAGTTGCAATCTGAACAATGCAGCCTGGTTTTAAAAGCTTCCGGATGTCAAAAGTGTTTGCAATTGCCATAACACATGTAGAAAATAAACTGTTTACAAAAGGAATCTTTTTCTTTCTTTCTTTTTTTTTTGTCACCTTGCATTCTTTCAAATATGGCACAGGCCACTTGAGAAGGAAAAGCAGCTGGTGAGTATCAAGAAGAAAAAGCTCAGCAAATAATTCCTGGAGTTATAAATGGTCTTTAGATGCCTGAGCAGAAAGGGACTTAGAGAGAAATTCGTCCAAGGCCCTTTTCCTACAGAAGATGCCCCTGTGTGAGAGAGCTGATGGGACAGAGCCACCCAGCGGCCAGGGGTCAGAGCCAGGACATGACCCCTACTTCGGGCTCCTGTTGCTACATCCGTGCAGCCCCAACCAGCAACATATGCAAGCAGCAGCACTCCTGGGAGAAAATAACAAGTGGGTTTTCTAAAGTACACAAGGGCAGGAAGGAGGCAGAAGAGTCACTCTGGGGCTGTGGCACTCTGGAGTGTGACATGCCACAGGCATGATGGAAGGGGAAAGATTCTCTGCAACAGCAGGCTGGTAGAAGGAGCCATCACTGGGTAGTTCTTCTCCCTCACTCTCAGAGGGAAAAGGGTTTTCTTTACATAACAACTTTGTTGCACATCCATATGTCTGTATTTATGGGGAAATGTACTTCCCATCATCAGGCAGAAAAACCTGGCACTTCTGAGGCCCCTGGACCCCCATGCCAGGCATCAAGGTCCCGGGCAAGATGGTGGGCTCACAGCCCTGCCCTGAGTCGTCCTACTTTCATTACCTGACCGCACAGTTTTATCTGTTACCTCTCAGGGCCAAGCCGGTCCTTTCCTGCTCTGCGTGGCCCCAAGGCTGGGAGATTGGATGCTCCTGAGTCAGGATGGAAAGTTTCCCTGGAGAGGGACCTGCAGAAAGAGGCCTCAGGCGGGTGGTCCTTGCCCAGATTCCAGGTAGGCCAGTAGCAGGATAGCTGGGTGGGACCGGCAGGGAAAACTCCTCAGAGGTGTAGAAGGAATAGGAGAGAGCAACACATGGGGCTGCAGTTCGGGGGCTGCAGGGTTGGCAGGGCAGGACATGGGCGGATGTTCTCAACCCAGATTCTGACAATCAGCTCAAATCTTTGCCTTCTCATTCATGGCTGTGAGGCATTGGGCAAGTAACTTAAACTCTCTAGGCTTTGGTTTCTTCTTTGCAAAATGGGGTTGAAAATAACACCTGCCTTCGAAGGAGATTGTAACTATTGGTGAGAGGGAATGCAGGTCATGGAACTGATGGGGAGCTCAGGAAAGGTCGGTCACTACCCATGCAGCAGGGGGGGCCTGCTTTGGCCTCTCAGAAAGATGTCCCAAACAGGAGTTTAGCAAAATCTATTAAAAGATTCTCGCTGACTGCATTTGGGAATCCATGGCAGGTGGTGGGTATCTTCACTGAAAATACCAGTGAAGGGAGAACCAGAAATCCAAGAGAACCATGGGAAATAGGTAAGATTTACAGGTTCCAGGAAGATAGGGGATCCCCAGGACTGAAAGTAAGGAGAGCAATCAGAGGCCCTGGACTAATACCCCTGCCAGAGTGGGCAATGCTTGGAACCAGGAGCCACCACCCCAACCCCCCAGCCTGTAGACCTACGTACTCCTATACCCCATAGACAATCCTCCTCGGAGTGTAGGTGAGTTTGGGCTGTGTACCTGTGGCTTCTTGTTTTCAGAAGTTAGAAGCACCTCCTGGCACCCATGGTGTGCTAAGAATTCTGATTATTTAGATGTAAGTAGATCTGAGACATGTGGGATTCAGAGCCTCAAAGAGGGCACCCTCCAGGTGTAGCAGGCTTCACAGACAAAGGGCTGCCAGGGCACCACATTCCTGGGACTTCTGAGGCTTGCAGCCCCCAGGATTTCGGCAGGGCACCTGCGCTTAGGTGTGCCTCCTCGACACCACTCACAGAGGACACACACCCACTACACACAGACATGTGAGCACAGGCCACGGAGTCAGGCACCCAGAAACCCAAACACACCCACTTAAGTCCACATCCCATCCTCATCCATGCGTGCCCGCATGCACAAACACCCAGCCCCCTTTACTCAAAGCCACAGACCCTCACACTCAGGTCCCTTAGCCCCTCCTCTTCTCTCCTTCCTCCCTAGCTTTTTGGAACAGAACCTAGGGGCTCTGGGTGAGGTTGCTGGGCCCCTAAATTAGCAAACTGAATCCTCATTTGCCTCTCTTTGAGCATCTCCAGAGCTCAGAGTTGGGGTGAGTAGATACTCCTTCCTCTACTAGAGGCAAAAATTATTGGGATATCCTTAGAAGAGCCAGAGCCAGGTCTGATATGCTCCCCAAATCAGATAACTTGGCTCGGGAAGCTCCGTCCATCATTCCATCCACCTCAAATCCACCATCCACCCCCTCAGACTTCCACCAATTTTGCCATCCATCCATCCATCTGCTCAATTCTAAATCCAGTTGGCTGCAGTGGGGAAGGCAATCAACTCAAAAAATACTTCAGTAACACCTCATTCTGGGCGGGGCTCGGGGACAAATGCAGGGAGTGCCCAAGCCCTCAAATGTCACACAGCCCCTTGGTCTTCCCCCAGCTTAAAGACTCAGGAACCCTGGAATGTCTGGAGTAGGCTGCAGCACAGATAGGTCTGCTGAGTGGGGTTTCTATAAAATTCCACAAGAGCAGGTAAAAACATAGGGTTCCTTCTACATAAATATGATTTGCACATCTTGGGGACCCCATCTGTGCAGCAAAACCCTTTCTCCACCCAGGTTGGAGGGCGGGGCCAGGCCAGAGCCATGGGGGTGGGGCCCACACACATCCCTCATTCCCAGAGAAGAAACATTTTTATAACTTCCGGAAATATGATGGAGCTGTCAAAAGCTCATGAACTCAGCTAGTGAATTGTGAAACATACGTCTCAGTTCTGTTCATTGCTACAGAAAACATGACAGCTGTTATCAATTAGGGTGGTTTCTGCCTCAAGCAGCAGCTGACTCTGATTCCAACGGGTTTCCTGATGGATGCGTGTGCCCAGGGAGGGGATCCTACTGGGCACAGGTCCTCTCTGTCTTCTTGCTTCCTGCTCTCTAAGCCCTCAGAGCTGCCGTCATCCACAGGCTGGTGGCAATGCGACAGCAGCCTTTCTGCAGGCACATCCGAGCCTGACAACATCCCAGGAAGAAGTGACTGAGGGAGGCTACTGTGTCTCATTGACCACAACTGGGTCCCATGAAATTGCAGAACCCATCATCGGCTGGCAGGTTCAGATGCTGCCTCTGCCTTTGGACTCATGGAAGACAATCACCACTACAGACACATTTTTTTCCATCCCATTCCCAAATCTGTTTCCTGTACTGAACATTTAAGGGCACTATTTTTCATTCTGTCCAGCACCTTCCCCCTCCTTCCAATAATGAGCATCTTCTCCTGTTGAAAGCCACCACATTCAACCTGATGAAGGGAGCTGGTCCCAGCAAGCAACAAAATAAGGCCCTTGACCCAGGCCTGCTTTTTCTTGCTTGCTGGAGATTTGTCATATGGACCCTTGGGAGGTATCTGTTTATCTGTGGTCATAAAAAGCAGAAGTACAGTCCTAAGACCCTCTTGACAACTCTGTACAGACAGCCAAGACTGAGGCAGAGAGAACAGGGAGCTAGAAGGAGAAACTGAGGCTGGAAGTATGAGTGATACTATATGAGCTCCTGGATTCAGCTATCCCTGAACCAGATCTGCACATGGATTTCCCAGTTTGGGAAGCCAATCTTTGCTTAAACTAGTCTGACTTTTGTTTCTGTCATTTACAATAGTCAGTCTGATGCATTATGGCTATGCTTACTTAGTCAATAGACATTTATTGAGCGTCTATCATATGTCCAATCCATGCTGAACACTGTGACGAACTCATGAATGAGACCCACTTTGCCCTGTGCAAACAATTTCACGCCTTCCCTCTTTCACTGGGGGAAGCTAACAGCTTTGGCACCACTCTATGCCAAGAATTATTCTTGGCAGTTTTCACACTTTTTTTCACTTGCTTGTTACAGCAGCACGGCTGCACCACCACTAACCCCCTGAGCTCACAGACCAGTGGGATGAAGAGGCAGCTGTGTTGACCAGCAACGGGACATCTGTGTAGGACCAGCCAGCAGGGAAGGTCTCAGAGAGGAGACCAATATTGAGGGAGGATCAGGAGGTGTCTGGAACATCAAAAGTGCAGAAATCTGGGCGAAGCAGAGAAAAAGCAGACCAGAAACGGGAAGATAAAATTGCCAAAAATCTATGACACTATTGTAAAATCTACAGGGTTCAGCTGCAGACAGACAGACAGACACACACACAGACAGACACACTCCTGTGCAGTGAAAAAAGAGAGAAAGAAAAGACCAAAAGGAAATATATAACTGTTAACTAAGGTTCTCAGTAGTGGGTGGAATTGCAGGTCATTTTTATTTCTTTTTTAGAGTCTTCTGTGTTTTCCAAGTTTTCTGTAACACAGCAAGTTATTTTTTTAAAACAATAAATAAAGCAGCCTGGGGCCTGAGATTCAGGACACGACCTGGGGCAGCACCAGAGCACCTCTCGGGGCACCTCTTGTTTCAGCCACAACTACGACTACCAGTTCCACACGAGGCCTGCTTGCCTGCAGCTGGGATGCCTGACAGAGTCGAGACTCAGGAGACCCCACCTCTCTTCCTGCCCCCTCCCCAGGCCTTCTCCATGGAAACCTCCTTTGCATCACATCCATCAACCCAAAGTCTCCTAACCACGGCAGAATTGACACATGCTCCCCTTACCTGGAGCAGATGATCCTAAGATGTGGCCACAGCTTCTTGGAGGTGGAGGAGCTAATGCCATGGTGGGGGCTCCCTTCCCTCTACTGTTTTGCCCTCCACTACAGCCCCTAGGCCACTTCCCCAATAAAGCTGTACCCAAGCTCTGTTTCAGGCTCTCCCTTGGGGGATCCTGCTCAAGGCACCAACCCCGATACTCTGTCCTATGCCAGTATCACCCTCGCTTCTCTGCCCAGGCCAACCTTGCCCTCTGGAAGGAAACCAAGCAGGTTTCTCCTCTTTATCTGCAGGTGTCACTGAAACAAGTTTGGTAACAAAGAGACCTCCCCCTCTTCTTGGATAATGGGAAATCATCTTGTGTCCAGAAAACATCATCAGATGACTGTTCTGCACCTGCCTATACCAAGCCAGAAGGCGGCAGTGGGTGGGTGGGTGGGTGGGAGAATGAGGCCTGTACCCAGAGCAGCTGTACTCTGGAGCAGCTCCAGATTGCAGAGGGTTCAGAAGCATTACTGCCCATGTCAGGAGGGGCATCTGAGGTGACACAACCTCCAGATGCATAGGTGAATTCTGCCCAAGTGGAAGTGTTTGAGCTGCTCCTTAAAAGCAAGTGAGCAGGGATACTACTTCAGAAAGGAGCAAACTGGGGAGCAAAGGCCTGAGGGTAGGAGGAGGGCTCCCAAGGGCCTGCCCCTGCCCTTGCCCCATTCTAGAAACTACTGGCGGGAAGCTTGGGCTGGGGGAGACAAGGTAAGAGCCTACAGACCTGTCTGAAAAACTCATGATGAAGCCCTTGAATGTTTTCTTACAAGCAATAGGAACTTAAAAACAGGGCTGGAGGAGTGCGAGGCAGGAAGTGAGAACATCAGTGAAATTCAAAAGAATCCATAGGGATTATCCAGATTTGGGGGCCAGGCACTGGGCTCGGTAATGTGGCTGCTTTAAGTAACAGAGATTTGCTGTTTTCCAAGAACACTAATACGATAAGTGCTCTCACAGCTAAAATTGTTCTCCATGCTGTCTAATTGTACTCTGGCAATGCCAAAGGCCTCGGAGGCTCACACAGCATTTCAGGGCTGCCGTAAATACCTATTGTCCCTGTACAGTGGGTTGCAGAGAAAAATACGCATGTGTTGTCGGGGCTTTGTTGAGTGTGCTGGTTGCTTAGCTTCAGATGAATGCTCCCCGCTCCAAGGGGGCGCGGACAGGATCTGGAGGCAGCAAAGCTAGCTGGGGTTTCTTTTTAAGTGCTTGTCACCTATAGGGCCATGAGCAAGCCCCAGCTCTTCTGAGTCAGATCCTGGGTTAGAGTTCCGACCAGCACCCCTGCCCCCTTACTACTGTGTAGCCTTGGATCACCCCACTCACCCCCAGACACAGCTGTTTCTTCTGTGTAATGGGAGTAATAATCCCAATAAAAGTCCCTGTCTTTAGAGATGAGGACATGAAGGAAAATAGCTGTCACTGTAAAAAGTCAAGCCAATGCATTCTCCCAGTTGTGGTTACTACTGTCTTTGCAGGATACCACTAGGCTTTTCTGAGACACCTTAGCTGCTACTCCTCTCAGAGCTGGACCCAAATTCCTTTCCAGCCTTGACGTTGTGTAGGAGACTGAACACTCGCCTGAAATTCAAAAGAATCCATAGGGCTTTCTCCCTTTCATCCCACCCTTTCTTCCTTCCTTTTCTTTTCTTCCCTTTTTCCTTCTTTTAAGCTCAGTAGCAGAAGGGCAGATTAGTCAGAGGTCTCAAGTCACAGCACACGGTCATCACTGGCCAGCGCATAGCTCTGGGCTCTCTGCTTCGAGTCCTTCTCCCCTCCCTCCCCACAGAGGCAGCCCCGCCCACGTGTCTGATGTGCAGGGTTTTATTTTATGGTATGTGCTCGGCAGACTGGTTCTTGCTGTTTTGTCTGCATGCAGTTTCCATTTAGAGAATAGCACTGTGTATAGCCCTGATGCTTTTTTTTTTCAATCAGAGCAATGTCTTTAAGATCCATCTGTGTCTCTGCATCTACTTGGTTCTGGCTGCCACGCAGATCCCGCAGGGCACATCCACCACCTATTACCCACCCACTGCCACCCCCAGGAGTGCCTCTGAGATGAGCATCCTGACACCTGCCCCTTGTGGGGTGGCCAAGGATGCCAGAGGATACGGCATTTCTGGGCGAGGATTGCTGCATCCTGAGGGGCACATGGAGAATTGCCCCAGTGTTGCTACAGAATGACTGTGCCTGTCTCTACAGCCACGGGAGGCCAGGATCAGTCCTGTGTCCCAGTCTCCACCAATTCTGGCCTCCCTTTTGCAAAAGCAACATTGGCAGTTATGACAAGCAATAATTATACAAGTAATCAGGACATCTACTGAGGCCTCACTTAATCAGCACAATGGTGCTACAAGACAGATAACTTCATCACCCCATTTTATAGCCAAGGAAATTGAGGTTTGGAAAGATTGGGGGCCTTGTCCAGTGCTTACCCAAGGTCACACAGCTGGCCATGGGACATCATCAGCAAGGGCTGGGTGGGTCCACATCTTTCCATCTCTCCCCACACTCTCAGGTTCCATGTCAGAGAAAATAAGGCCGTGGTAGAATGAGTTGCCCAAGGCCACAAGAGGAGCCAGTCCCACAGTCAGTACAACACCCTGTGGCAGTCTCCCTGACCCAGCCATGTCATTGTTCCTTTAAGCAGCATATTGCCTGGCCCAGGAAAGGGGATAATGTTTAAATCAGAGCAAAAAGGCACTCAGTGGGACTCCAGCCTTGGTGGCAGGCTCTCATCTGCTCTGTCCTCACCCAAATGCAGCAGCTCAGCACTCTAAGCCCCTCAGGTACAGATGTAGGATACAGACACAGTAGTGCTCTCTGCGAAGACCCTAGGCACTGTGTGTGGCTGTGCAGGGTCCAGCCCAATTTGGCCTCTCTGAGCTGTGACTTTGATGCAGGCACTAGAATCCCTTGTGAAGTGGGGCTACTCCAACCTGCCCCCGGGAGTTGTGAGGGTGAAGAAGCTGCCTTCAGGGACATTTGTAGAGGGCCTCCTCTGTGCCAGGCCCTGTGCTCACCACTGGGTAAAGAGAGGCAGTAAAACCATTGTGATCCCTGTCTCAAGGCAAGAGGAAACCATGTGTCTCACCAGGTCCCACCACCCACCTGGGGCCCAGGAATGGAGCCAAGATGCTTGTAGGGCTTCCTCTGGCCTAAGTTGCAGCTAACTTCCCCCCTGTTCAAACCCCCGTTTCTCCCCCTTCTTTTAGCTAGCATTGATCCTAATAAATATCTTGCACCAAATCCACCTCAGCATCCACTTCCACAAGAACCAATCTGATGTAACTGGCGCTCGGAGCGGCCAAGGAAGCAGGTGAAGAGGTGGCACCTCTGGTGGTAGGCCTGGACAGCAGGGCCTAGGTGTTGAAGTCTTGCCCAAGAAGAATCAGGAGCAGGTGCTGGCAGGCAGGAGTTCTGACAGGTGTCATGGGTCAGGCATTTGAGAGCCAAGGAGGACACAGGATGCACAGGATGGAGGGATGGGCAGCTGTTGGTAGGTATAGTAGGGCACTCAGGAAAGGTAATGAGCAGCTGAGGGTGAGTAACAGAAAACTAAAAGAAAGCACAATGATGCCCAGAGGGCCTCCTTGATGCTCTCATCTCCTGCCAGGGCAGGACAGAGAGAGGTGAGGATCCAGCCAAGGATCCAGGAGTCTGAGTAGCTGAAGTTCAAAGAAGGCTAAAGACGCCAGCAAGGCAGATTTGTTAAGCAAAGCTGGAGACAGAAACCAGGACATACCGGATGGAAGCAGACACTCCTGGAGACTCTGGCTCCTCAGCACCCACGACCCTCAGAGCCTACAGAGATGCCCCCTGCTCTGAGTAAGAGTCACCACTCCTCCTATACCAGAGAATAATGCAGAGGGCTACCTACTCCAGGCAGCTGTGCCCCTCAGGGTCTGTCCCACCTGCCCCCAGACTAAGCCTATGACTAGGGTCAGGCTGTAGCATAACTTAGCAAGGGACATGGTGGGGCCTGATAAGGCACAAAGGGAATTATACCCCTAAGGAGCCCTACAACCCAGCCAGCATGTTCCAACAGGAGCCAAGGGTACGCCTGTAGCACCCTGAGCCGTGGGATGTAAAACCAGCTGGGAAGAGCCTGCTGACTCAGTAGCACTGTCCCAAGATACAGCATTTAATACCCCAGCAAAGAGCCCAGGAGATGGTCCAGACTCACTCCTAGGTGGCTCCTGGGAGCCTTGAACTCTGATCAAAACTGAAACAGCAGGATTACCAGTCACACAATGAAGAAGCTCAATGGCTCAGGGAAGTGGACAATGCTGGTGGACACAATATGTCAGGACAGAAGGCCACCAGATGGTCATGTTCCAGGGAAATGCCCTGAGGACACATTACCTGCCACGATCCAAGGGATGCCAGCATCACGTCAACATTCATTTGTGACTCTCATCTGGAGACCATCGCTGGTGTCAGGTGAGGCCCTGACAGCAATAGGGATGGCAAGGCTCACACATCAAAGTCCAAGTAGTGCGCTACCTCCCAGGGGCTGGGGCTTTGCTGTCAGTGCAGTAACCAGCCAGGTTGCAGGGCAGACACAGTAGCCCCACCTGCAGACAGTCATGACCGCTGGGCCAGAGTAGACAATGTGAACAACAGCATTTCTTACTTTGTGCCAATGGAGGAAATCAAATAGGGATAAACCAAAGACTGAGGGAGGTCACATCAAGAAGAAGTCACGATCTCTTGCCCAATCTCCATGCCTGTGTCAGTTTTTAGACCTCAAACTCCTTAACTGAAGAAGTGGTGGGTCCCACAAATGGAGGATCCCACAGTATCATATTACATATATTTGGCAATAATTCTTCCAGTTTTTCCCCAAAAGGAACTCCAGCCTTTTAGTCAGCTAATAAATACAATGGCTAGTAACGCTAACAACCCAAACATTCTGAAGTCTACTAGAAGCAGGGCCCGAACGGACTTTGACCCGAGAGACATGAAACATCACCCTGACATGGCCCCGCAGGAGCCAGGGCTTATGGGAGCCAGTTCATACATGGAAACCTACTCAAGGACAACCTAACCTCAAAGGCACCATGTCCACAGATCCACCTAAAAGTCATTTCTTTGATCCCCAAATGAATGTTTGGAAGTGGTGTGCATAGCCAGTTGGTACAATTCCCACCATGGCCCCTTGGTCTGTGGGGTGAGAGCTGCAGGAGTGGTAAAAGCCAAATGGAAGCTTTTGAAACTAACCATTCTTTGGCCAACATAATAAATCAGAAACAACAGCACATCCCAGGAAAGGAGGATGACAGAAATTAGTGCCACCTTTAAGGAGATAAAGAATGCAAAGGTATTTGTCCTCATCAGGTTTCTATGTAACTCACCAACATGGCCTGTGCAGAAACCTGCAGAACCCTGGGGGATGATATTAATGATCACGGCTTCAAGAAGGAACAGCCTGGGTCACACTACTGTGGCAGAGTTGGCATCTTTGCCAGATGAGATTAACACGGCCTCAGCAGTGTGGTATGCAGCCACCGATCTGACAAACAAATTTTTTCTGTCCCAATCAAAAAGGAGAATCAAACATAGCTCACGTTCTCACAGAATGGAGAAGAACATCTATTTACAGTTCTTCCCCAGGCTGTGCTGTCTCCTGCCCTCTGTCATTACATATCAGACAGAAAATCATAGTAATCAGCTTCATCAATGGCATCGTGCTGATTGGACCAGGTAAGCAAGAAGGAGCCAGACCACTAAAAGCCTTCAGAAGATATGTACACTCCAGAGGTAAATCCTGTGAAGTCTTAGGGGGTTGCCATATCCTTTTAGGGATGTAGTGGTCAGCGACATCCTAGATATTTGCAGCTTGCCCCTCCTCCCACAAAGAAGTAAGCACAGTGTTGATGGGCAGCACACCCCGCACACCTAGCAACACAGCTCCAGCCACCCCGTGGATTCAGCAAGGGCTGCCAGCGTTGAGCGGGGGTGGGGGACTCAGATCTGGAAAGGGCTTTGCAGCATGTTCAGGTTACTGTGCGAGCAGCTCTGTGGCTTGGGCCATAGGGTCCAGCAAACTATTGGGATGGAGGAACCTGCAGTAGGAAAAGATGTTATTGGAGTTTACGGTGAGCTATAATGGGAGAATCACAATGCTTCTGGAGTAAGCCCATGGTGTTTGCAATAGAGAATTACACTTTTTGAGAACAATTCCTGGAGTGCCATTTGGAGGCAGAATGACTGACCATGTCACAGCAAGGACCACACAGCTCCAGCTGCCATCAGGAGTTCTATCTAACGGAAGCAAGGCCAGAGGGGGCAGCAGCATGAGCAGGTAGCCTGTGTCCCCTGCCTCCCTCCAGCACTGTCCCAGTCCCCTCCCTCTGTCCAGGCCCTCAGCACAGGGGTTACAAATCAGTTTCACTTGTGAAGGCCAAAATGGACAACAACCACACTGCAGCCTCAGGGACTGGTCTTGACAGTAGGCAGAGCTTCAGATGGCCACCAGTTTTGTGTGGAAAGAGAAGCGGCCAGAGGTTAGAGTGTATATGGGCTCATGGGCAGCAACAAATGCCCTGACCAGCTGACTGAGACGCTGGAAAGACCTGGGAAGTTCTGGGACAAAGAATTCTGAGACAGAGACAGGACGTACATACAGGAGCAGAGGCTAAGGATGAGGACCTTGTCACACATAACGGCACACCAGAAAGCAGCCACCCACGAGAGGCCCTAAAAATCCAAGGCCTCCCAATGAGATGATATGATATCTGTCAACCTCTGTCACAGGCCACCCCAGCATTGGGGCAATGAGCCCATGCATGAAATGACCATGGTGGCCAAAAGATAGGGAATGCTTGGATTTGCCTTACCAGGCCTGTTCTATCTCCTGCCACCACTGAGGGTGCAACACAACAATTGCTTATTGTGAGAATGCAATAGAGACTATCACCAGCCCTGCACGGCGCCATTTCTCAGCCAACCACTTAGAAAACTGGACACGCGAGGCACCCTCTTCCCAGACAGGAGCTGTGGTCTGCGTATTTGTGCTCCAGCACTCATGTAGTGAAATTCTAGACCCAAAGGTGATGTTAGGAGGTAGGGCCTTGGGGAGGGGGTGATTAGGTCACGAGGGTGGCACCCTCATGAATGGGACCAGTGACCTTATTAAAGGGGCCCCAGAGAACTCCCTCACCCATCCTGCCATGTGGGGGACATGGCAAGAAGACTGCTATCTATGAGGAACAGCCCTCACTAGACACCAGTCTGCCAGCATCTTGATCTTAAAGTTCCAGCCTCCAGCACTGTTAAAGGCAAATGTCTGAAGCCACCCTGTCTACAGCAGTTGGTTACAGCAGCTGAATGGACTAAGACAAAGGGGTTAGCAGTCCCCCTCTCCTCAGCTTCTGCCTGGGGAGGGGCTTCACCACAGGTTCACCCTGCTGAACCTGCTATGGCTCCCCACTGCCTCAAGGCAAAGGCAGCTGCCTTAACAGGACCTGCCCAGACCTACAACCCTTTAGCCACCCTGAGCCACCTCCAGCCAGGATCCCCTACTTCCCAGGACCTGCTTAGCTCTGTGCAGGGCCCCCTGCAAGACATCAAGAGAAACCTAGATTTTGCAAAACCCTCCAGGCCACCTAGTCCCACAGCCCCAAAGCAGCCCTGCAGAGGGGTTGCCATGCACATTTCACAGATGAGAAGACTAAGGCTCTGTTTACTCAAGCAGAGACCCCCAGTAGGGATCACTAGAGCTGAGGCTCAAACTTAGATCATCTGCCTCTGTGCCCATTCAGTTTCTGTGCCATTCAGTTCAAGAGTAAGCAAAGCCTTGAACCCATGTGGGATCCCTGTCCTATGCCCTCTTGCTGCCTCACCTTCGCTGTCCAGGAAAAGGGGCATTTGGCTTCATTACATAGGCTATAAAGCTCAGAGAGGTGAGGGTCAAGAGTGCACAGCCAGGGAACCCCCAAAAGGCTTAAGCCAGAGCCCAGACACCCTGGTGGGAGCCCTTCTTACCTCACTTTCCTTGATTCACTCAACCGTAGTCTGACCCAGGACCATGAACAAATTAGGAGTGTGTGCGTGGGTCAGACATCTCTGTCCCTTCCTGTGCACGCACGGCACATTCTGTCAGCTCTCTGAGCCTCAGTTTCTCCACCTATGTCAGGGCTGATAGCCTCCACCCAGGCCGCAGACAAGATGGAGGGGGCCTGCACACTTGCCTCTGGAGGTCATTTCTGGTCTCTTCTGTCCTGACTGGCAGCTCCCAAGCTTTCCTGGACTGCCAAAAGGAGATGTTCCAGGCAGGGCACCCTGTGTGCAAAGGCCCACAGGGGCCAACCAGGAGGGCAGTGTGCCAGGAGAGAGGGTCTGGCAGCTTCCCCACTAAGCATTAGCTCTCCCCTGGGAGCCTCTACCCCTAAGGTACCCCTGCTCACTGGGCCTCAGGCTCCTGCTCAAACTTGGCATTTGGCCCAGCACCATTGTGTTCAAACAACACTCATAGACACCCTCCACACCTTCCTGGGAAGGTGCTCTGCTCCGGGTACCCCACTCCACAGCCCCCATGTGAGAGTCCTGGGAGCCATGGGTGGGCAGGAGGTTGCAGAAAAGCCTAAGATGGGAGGGCCTGGGTTACAGGCCTCTGGGAGCCAGGCCCTCACTCACCTGGACTCTCCTCAGCCTCTGTCTGGGGACGGGCTGTCAGAGGAGGGCACAGTCACCCCTCCTCTGAGCTGGTCCTCCCCTGGGCCTCAGTTCCCAGCTGGGATGTGGGGCAGCACCAAGTCCCTCCCATGCTGCCCTTGTTGAGGACCTAAAGGGGCAAGAGCTGGAGGCAGCCAGGACACACCAGTGGCACCAAGCCTGGGGAAAGCAAGGGCAGGAAGCTGAGTGGTGGGATGTGGGCAGCCAGAGGGAGCAGGAGCTAGAGAGAATGTGGAAAGGGGTGTTTTCAGTGGTCCCACAAAGTCCCCCTCACAGTGGCTTTGCTCCCTTGAGGTGAAGGGTCTGATCTCACCAGAGGGGTGCCTCCCTGAGATGGGAAGCTGGGTGCCCGGCTCAGTCCCACCCTGCAGGGCTCTTGCCGCATGTGCCGTGAGCCCTGCCCTCCTTCATGTGGTGGGGCAGTTCTGCCCTCTTGCCCACCATCTAGGAGCGGGACCAGAGGATCCGGACTGTGAGGCCTCAGCAGGGTCCACTCTGTGCTTGGCTTGGTCCTGGGGCTGGCGCTTGTCAGCGCCTCATCAGGTGTGTCCCAGGTCCCGGAGGACATGGCTTGTGTGCAGCTTATGTGGGGCCGTGTAGTGTGAGGTTGGACCACTCATCACAAGATCTTACACAGATCTGGGCCGAGAAGCTCATGCTCCACTGGGCTCTTTGGCCTGGCTGGGCTGGCAGCAAGGCTCGGAAAGGACAGGGAGGCCCTGCCCCACCAGCGCTCCCTGCACATGGCGGGATGCAGCACCGGGAGTGGGGACAGGTTGGAAGGGGAAGCTGGGATGCAGCATGCGGAAAACACTGCTCAGGGCTGGGTGAACAAGCCAGTCAGAGCAGCTTCCCAGAGGAGGTGGCATTTGGGCCAGTCTTTGCAGATTGAGTAAGGTTTTCCCAAAAGAAGGGGAGAGGGTGCTCCAGGCAGAAGGCACAGAACGGGAAGAGCCTAGCATGCCAAGGCAACAGGGAGAGTTTAGGGTGCCTCAAGGGGAGGGCACTGCAGAGGATGTCCTGGGAGCTGTGCCCCTGGGAGGCCTGATACTCCCTCCAAGGTCTGCCTCTTACAGGAAGCCCTCCCTGCTGACCAGTGACCTGGAGCCTCTGGCCCTCACTATTCCTCCCCTCCCTCATGGAATCAGGCACATCTGCTGTGCAGCTTCTTTTTAAAAGAAGCAGAAAATTAATCCAGGAGGGAGGGAAGGGCTCTTATCCCCACCTTACAGATGAGGACACCAGAGACCTGAGGGGCAGCAGCAACCCAGCAGGGACACCCAAGGCCCAGAGTGACTATAAGCCCAGCTAGGATCTTCCAGCGCTGGGCATTCCTCCTGCACCTTCTTGCTAAATTGAATTGACTAGGCGGGAAGGAAGGCTATCCCGGGACAGTGGGATCTCTGAGGCCCATTGTGCGAGGCCCTCTCCACCACTGTCCTGCCTCAGGGATGACTTGCCCAACTGAATGTCCTTCAGCCTGTTCTATAGACCTGGATGGAACACTGGGTATCTGACTTCATGACAGGGACCACAGGGCAGAGAGAGAGTGGTATGGTAGGGGAGAAGGAGAAGAGAGGAGGATTGGGGGGGGAGAGGGTCAGACAGAGTGGGAGGGGAGCCCATTCCAACCCTGAGGGACTTGGATTGCACCCAGAAGGTGACCTCCATCCCTATGGACTCCACCCAAGAGAGATCCCCAGGACTCTTTAGACTTTGTTCTCACCGCAAACGCCTCCAAGACTCCCAGAAGGATGAGCTTAACTGGGTGCTCATCTGCTTTTAACTTCTCTGGAAAGTCCTGGTCACTTTTCTTTCTTTAACCCCTAGAAGGCAGGGATATTCCCTATTAACTAGGGCATGTGCATCTGGGCCTGGCAAGAAAAATATCTCATGGAGCCAGGGGAGGCTTCCAGAGAGGGGCTTTGAAGGATGTGTAGGAGTTTATTCAGTAGGCAGAATGGAAATGGACATTTGAAATGGAAGAAAAAGTGTAAAGGCTAATAGGAAAGAGTATATTTGGTAGGGCTGGATGGTAGACAAACCAGGCTGGAATATGGGGAAGCTGGTAGGTCTTTAGCTACTGGGAACAGACGGGGAAGTGCTAGGCTTTATCCAGGGCTGTCTGAAGGAGAGGGAGCAGCCTGGAAAAGCAGGTGTAAGGCATTCTTCCCCTCCCAGCCCACTGGGGAGCCAATATAGGACCTATACTATGGGCTTCCAGCTATAATTTCATTTGGGTGGGGGAAGGGTGAAGAACATCAAAAAGAAGAAAGTTGGGTTTGGGGTCAGGGACCAGGACCATGGCCCCACCAAGAAGTTCTAGGGCAGAAATACAGCTGAGGAAAGGGTTGTTGGGCAAGCAGAGTGGGCCCTTGACCCCTGTTGCCAGTTTGTGTACTGCCCCCTTAGCCAGCTATCTCATTTGGTCACCAGCAAGTGAACCAAGCACCAAGGTCTTGCCCCAGATCTGAGAGCCATGTCCTTGGAACTGGCCTAAGGAAACTGCAAGTCACAGGTTCCTCAGATGTGAGACTCTGCTGGTCAGCTCACCTGACCTTAGGGTGTAAGATCATCCCACTGCTTGGATGCTTCCTCTGTAGATCCCTCTCCATTTTCTCCTCCAGTAGCAAAGATCACATACCTTTCAGGAGTTACACATGGCCTTTTGACTCATTCTTCACCAATAAATAGTCTGTCCTTCGGCTAAGCTGAGGTCTGCTCCATAACGCATCTCTGGCCCTGGCTCTGTCCATGGGGCTCTGAAAACATGTCGGATCTGCTTGTCCCCACCTCCCACTCTTCCTGCCTCCCTTACTGGCAGCCACCAGACATTTCCCCAATCCCATGGTTTCTGATATCATGTTTAAAGTTCTCTCTGTGGCTCTTATTTTAATCAGAAAACATAAAATCAATATCTCAGTCAAAAAATATACTCAGTGGAGACGGCATGATGCCACAAAACCACTGCGGGATTCATGTCCCCAAATTAAAACATCCCTTCCCTAAATTGAAACTTTAGTATGCTTTATACCACAAGTTTAATGACTGCAGGTCTGAGGGTTCAGCCACACACAGAAGAATGGAAAATGTGCAAATAACAACAAAGCTAGAAGGGAAAGCACCAGGATGTGGATGAGGAAGGTGTTGCCTCTAACTGAATAAGGCCTGAAGGACTATGGGAGGGTGGAAAGGGTGCTCCTGGCAGCAGGCATAGAAGGAACAAAGATCAGAGGTCAGGCTCTCTGTGCTCCAGGGAGAGGAGAAGAAGGAGGGCAGGTGGAAGAGGCAAGAAAGGGTCAGAGAGGGCAAAAGAGGAAGGTGGAAGGAAGGAAGGGAAGTCAACAAGCAGGTCAACATGAGTGACCTTTCTTATTCTTAGAGTAGAGAAAGTGGGTTAAGGTGGTTTCTGGGGGGCAGAGAGGTGCTGAGATTTGGAGAAGGGAAGGGCCTGTGGGCGGGGGCCATGAGTCAAGACTCCACGCACCTGTCTTGCACAAGATGGGGTGGGGGCACCCCCAGGCATGACCCTGCGAGATGTGGGGGATACAGAGGACACCTGAACTGGGCCCAGACCCATTCCCTCAGCATGAGATTGGGAGCAGGATGACAATCCTGAGGTAGATTCTATCTGGGATACCCCGATCCCGTTTCCTCTACCCCAATCTTCCTGCCATTCAGCACCTCACTTCTCAGTTTTCATCCCCCAGCCCTAGGAATGGAAGGACAACTACACTGACCGCAGAGAGTCACAGAGGACTCTGGAAACCACAAAGAGGCTAGAGACACATTTCATGGAGCTATGGTGGCCAAGGTGCCCAGGGATGCAGGGTCCCTAGACCTCCAGCCACACCTGCTGCTCTGCTTCCTGCCTCCTCCATCTCCAGTCCCCACTAAATGCAGGCAGCCCACAGACCAGTCCCCATCAGCACCCTTTAGCCTCTCCAGTCCCCTCCTTGGGGACAGCAGCCCCACCTTCCCTTTCTGAGGCCCTGGCCACCACAGCACCTCTGATTCCCTCCATCTCCCCAAGGCCATCCCTTCACCCCCTTGGAAACCAGCAGCTTCATCTGTCCAGGATCCTGAGCAGAGGCCAGGGATAGCCTTGACCTCCTACCTTGACCCTCAGCCAAGTACAAGGTCTTGCCTGTTGTTACTCCCTTCTATCACATCTACTTCAGCCTGAAAACAACGTCTTGTCTGACCTTGTCTCCCAGACCCCGGGCTTCTCCTCAGTCCATCTCTCTCCCTGACTGTCCAAGTTATATTCTTAACTAGCACTTTCATTTCACAGTACTCCTGCTCAAAAACCAACCTTGGAGGTGGTTTACTGGAGGTGGCAGGTTCAAACCTGGCCCCAGCCAAAAAAAAAAGACTCCTCCCCCCAAAAAAACCACCCTGGGCTCCCTATTGCCTACAGGATCAATCCTGGCTCCTCAGCCTCCTCTCTGGCTGTATGGCCTGCTAGTATCTCTCACATACCTTCTAGGGACAGTAACTTGCCCATTACTCCTGCCACACATTTGCCCAGGCTGCTCCCATAGCCTAGAATGCCTTTACCACATCCCTCTCCCCCTTGAACTCCTACTTATCCTTCAGAACCCATAACCTCCAGATAACCTTTATCAACATCCACAACACCCACCCACAACCAAAGTTAGAAATGGTACCTTCTACAAGATTCTCACAGATCTTACTGCATTTGCTTCTCACAATTGTATAAGTGCTCAGAATGCAGTGATCGCTGTATAAATCTATTATTGATTGCTAACTTTTGCAGTGGGTTGTCAAGATTTTTTTTAGAATTCTCTGTACATGCTAGATATTAATCTCTGGTCCATTTTTGATGTTGCAAGTACATTTTTTCATCTGTCTCCTACCTGTTGAATTTGTCTATGACACAGATTCTGAAATTATCATATCAAAAATTTAAAATAACTATGGGCTTGGCACCGTGGCTAAATGGTTAGGGCACTGGCCACATACGCTGAGGCTGGTGAGTTTGAACCTGGCCTGGACCCGCTAAACAACAACAACAACAGCAACAACAAAAATAGCCAGGAGTTGCGGTGGGCACCTATAGTCCCAGCTACCTGGGAGGCTGAGGCAAGAGAATCACTTAAGCCCAAGGGTTGAAGGTTGCTGTCAGCTGTGACACCACAGCATTCTACCAAGGGCAACACAGTGAGACTTTGTCTGAAAAAACAACAACAATAATAATAATGTAAAATAACTGTGATTAATATGCTAAGAGCTCTAACAGAACAAGTAGACCACATGTGCTAATAGATTGGTAATGTAAACAGAGAGATGGAAACTCTGAGAAAAAAATCAAAAAGAAATGCTAGAAATGAGAAAACTCCATAACAGAAATGAATGTCTTTGACAAGCTTGTCAACAGACTGGAAATGGCCAAGGAAAGAATTAATAAGCTTGGAAATATGTCAATAGAAACTTTCCAAATTGAAATACAAAGGGAAAAAAGAACAAAAAAACAGAGAACAGAATCCCTCAGAACTGTGGAGCAATCACAAAAGGTGCAAAATACACATGATGCAATACCACAAAAAGAGAGAATGGAGCTGAAGAAATATTGGAAGGATAATGGCTGAGAACTTTCCAAAATTAATGACAGATAGCAAATCACAGATCTAGGAAGCTCAGAGAATATCAAGTAAGATAAATGCCAAAAAATCTATACTTAGGCATCATCGACCTGGAAAAACAGTTAAAATCTGAAAAGTTGCAAAAGGGAAAAGATACCTTACCTAGAAATGGAAAAGAATAAGAATTTCACTGGACTTCTCTTCAAAAAAGCAAACAAGAAGAGAGTGGAACACAATATTAAAGTTTTGAAAGAAAAAAATCCACCGACCCACAATTGTATATAAACTTCTAAAGCAAAGGAGAAATAACAACTTTCTCAGACAAATAAAAATTACAAGTATTCATTGTCAGCAGACCTGCCTTGTCAGAAGTATTAAAAATATATGACTCGGGGCGGAGCAAGATGGTGGACGAGTAACAGCTTCCTTGTGGCTGGGCACGGTGAGACTGGGGAGAGAGGACTTCAGGCATCTCTGCCAGGTGGGATCTGCCCAGAAACTTCCCTTTGGGGACACAGGGGGACAGCGTGAGGCTTCTGGACACCCTGAGGAAGGCTAAAGCGGCGGAGATTGGGCAAGTGGTTGCGTCTGTTCATTCGGTCTGATCCTGTCGGTGGCTGTGGGTGGGGCAGCAGTGGGACTGCAGGCTGGAAGGGCCTTGCCTCTAAGCCGTTTGGGTTTCTTTTGGACTTGGCACTTGGTTCAACTGCCTTGGGAGAACCTGGGCAGGGGTGGGATTTTTTGAGTATTGCCTGGGGCCCCAGACTGGGCCACCAAGCCAAACGGAGCTGCCAGTGTTTGGTGGTGGGCTGTGTGGAGCCATTGTGGGAGAAATGCCCTGGCAAGCTCCACCCTCAGGGTCACAAAACAGGCATTGGGCGGGAGCGAGTAATCTAGTGTGAGCAACCTAAAGGCAGGCACTGAGACACCTTGCAGCCTTAGCCCTCAGGGGAATAGGGTGAGTCTGGTTTTGGCACACTGGGTAAGTGGATAGCCACTCAAGGAGTGATCCCAGCCATAGTGCTTTCCTGGGGAAGCCTCAGCTTAGTGCAAGTTAGCAATTTAAAGTGTCTTCTAAGCAGGCTGAGTAGGATTTAAGCTCTCCACCCTGCAGGGTTTGAGAAATCATTAGGAACACAGGGTCACTCCCTACAAAGATCCAGTAACAACAGAGCGATTCTGCCAGGGTCTGATCTGGGAGAGACACCTCCCCAAATCTGAGGAAGATCATAGGCAATAGTGAAAAATAATCATGAGGCGGAATCAACAGAAAAACTCTGGCAATATGAATAACCAGAGTAGATCAACTCCCCCAAGGAATGACAAGGTAGATGAAGTACAAGATCCCTTGCATAAG
>CAUYON010002908.1:0-33883 GCA_963573935.1 Arctocebus calabarensis | reverse complement strand
TGGATCCTGTTTGTTAGGATCTTATTGAATATTTTTGCATCAATATTCATTAGTGATATTGGTCTGTAGTTTTCTTTTCTTGTTGGATCTTTTCCTGGTTTAGGGATCAAGGTGATATTCACTTCATAGAATGTATTAGGTAGTATTCCATCTTTTTCTGTATTTTGGAAAAGGTTGAATAATATAGGTACTAGGTCCTCTTTAAAGGTTTGGTAGAATTCTGACGTGAAGCCATCTGGTCCCGGGCTTTTCTTTTTAGGGAGATTTTGTATGGTTGATGCTATTTCAGAACTTGATATCGGCCTGTTGAACATTTCCACTTCATTCTGGCTAAGTCTAGGAAGGTGGTGTGCTTCCAAATATTGGTCAATTTCCTTCAGATTTTCATATTTCTGAGAATAAAGTTTCTTGTAATATTCGTTAAGCATTTTTTGAATTTCTGAGGAGTCTGTTGTTATTTCGTCTTTACTATTTCTGATTAATGAAATTAGAGATTACTCTTTTTTTCCTGATTAGAGTAGCCAAAGGTTTATCTATTTTATTGACCTTTTCAAAGAACCAACTTTTTGATTTATTGATCTGTTGTATGATTCTTTTGTTTTCAATTTCATTTAATTCTGCCCTGACTTTGGTTATTTCTTTTCTCCTGCTGAGTTTGGGGTTAGAATGTTCTTCCTTTTCCAGTTGTTTGAGATGTCCCATTAAGTTGTTAACTTCCTCTCTTTCTGTTCTAATAGTTACTTTTTAATCAAAAAGGACATGAACTCTAATGTGTGATAATACAATATTTCTATGATTTTGTCTATATCATATTTTTTCTGATTGTTGCCTTACCTATAGAACTAGAAACATGGTCCTTTTTCTAATAAGATAACTTTACTTATAAATGGAAATGAATTATATTCTGACAATCTATAAACTCAATAATTCAAGATATTTTGAATTCTGACTATAGAACATATTTCTTCTTAGTAGGGATTAAATAACACTTGCTTATTTTTTCAGAGAGAATAAAAAAGGAAACTACTGTTTTTGAATATTCAAATATGGCAATCCTTTTGTTTATTTTTTTTACAGCATTTGATTATAGTTGATTCCTTTCTCTCTTTTTCTTTAGTATATGATAAGAGAACAATGAGCAAAGTTACCTTCCCGAGGTGCCACTGCAGAATGACCCACTGAGCCTTTCAAATTCAGCCTATCACTGGTGAAAGCATCTCATCTGTTTATTGGCAACTTAGGGTGGCTCAGAAGTTATTCATCCCACACTTAGGAATTGGATTAACACACTAAGTGAGAAGGGTGCCTAGTTCCTTTGAAGACAACTGAAAGCCCAAACTATTTTGACAAACTGAAACAGCAAATATTTGGCAGGAAGGCAATCAAGAGAGGAAAACAAACACCTGATACAAATTCGGGATGGGGAAGAATGGGCTTGCCAAAGAGGCTAAACCATGCCATCGCGAATCACAATCATGCTGCTGTTACTTTAAAAACCAGCAAGATAGAGGAATGCACTAACAAGAACGTTAACATGCAAGCAACTGTCCCACTGGGCATTGGTCAGGCACTTACAAGAGTACTTTATTCAGTTGAGGTCCAGAAACTAACGGAGGATAAGAAAACTTGGAGAGGATGAAAGAAAAGCAACAGGAAAAAATTAAAAGTTCAAATAAAAGGGTCTATAAAGAATTGGAAATCATAAGAAGAGCCTGTAAAAGAGTGACGTTCCTAAATGTTCACATAGTTGCACGTTTTTTCCATAAACTTTGCACTCCTCCTCTAATGGAGGAGATTTTGCAATCTTTTCTTGGGCTCCTTGCAGCGTTTTAATGACATTGAATTAAAATACTCTTTGTGTTGGCAGTGACAGGAAGAAAAAGAACTATTAGATGCTAACTCTGTTGTAGTTTCTTAATTTAAAAAACCTTGTATAACCCTCTGCAGAATGTCTATTATTGGTACTTCAAATTTAAAATAAATTTCCTCTGTCAAAATCTTTTTTTCTCAGATCCCTTTATTTTATTTAGTGGAGGTGGCTCTTTGTTAGTCTTGAGTGACTGGATGAATCTTTCACTTCCCCGTCTCTCTTATCAGCCACTCCCAAGGAATCATGAGATTCCATTGATTCCACCCAGTGGTATATACTATTAGGAATCCATGGGGAAATTCTGGATAGACTCCCTCCTCTCCATTCCTCCTGTTGTTATGTTCATCCAAGATCTCATTATCTCTTCCCTGGACTATCTCCATGGAGTCCTAACTACATATCCCAACATCATTCTTTCTCTACTCAAGCTCATTCTCCACACACATATTCGATTAGATCTCTCCTTTGGGAAGACTTCAACTGGCTCTATACTTAGGAGATAAAATCAAAGCTTTGTAACATGACAGGCAATACCCTTTATGTCTCCAAACTAGTTCCTGGCCTCCATCCCTTTATATCTCTTTCAAATACCCCATCTTCTAACCAGAGTAAAATACTTTACCACTTCCTAACTATACATCAGTCTCCTTTCACATCATCATAATTTTATGATTTTTTTTTCTCTTCCTAAAATGTCTCTGCCTCCCCCCCTTTTATGTCCTGGACTCCTATGTATTTGCATTTTTTTCAAAACTCATGTCAGATGTTACATCTCCCTAGAAATAAATGCCCCAAATCAGATTTTTTTGACTATGTGCACCCTTGAGTTTATTTCTCTCCTAAGACCTTTTTTATTTTGTTAAAATATCTGTCTGGCATCTCTCCATTCAATCTGTAAGCCCCTTGAAAACAGAACCTATATCATTTTCTATTGTCTTATCTTTGTTTTCACAGTGCCAGCCAAATAAGGGGCAGTCAATAGACGTCCTCTTTGGGAAAAAAAGTCTCCTGTTAGGCTATAAATGTCCCATAGGTCATATTCATCTTTGCATATTTATTGAATGAAACTTGAAAGAATAAACAATTTAGCATTAATCACTACCAGACTTATAAATTGTTTAGGTCTCCCATAAGTTTCTATTTCTAAACTGATTTAAAAACTCATTATTAGCATGAAGATTAATTTCTAAATAAGCTACAGCATACCTTAGAAACATGATCTAACTTTTATAGGCCCTCACCTGTGGTCCAGAAACTTATCCGAGAAAATTGTCATCAGCTCAATCCATGTGGAGCTGGAGAAAGTTATGCAAAAAATAACTAGCCACATAATATGGATGTGGTGTTTTCCTTACCAAAAAAAAAAAAAAAAAAGATAAATTATCTGTTGTAGATAAATATTGACAGAAATTAGAGGTGCCTCTGCCAGATAACCCGCCGCCCCCAAATATGTACTCTTTCAACCACTCATCTACAGAAAAATTAATTACTTTATTTCTACATTTGCTCCCAGATATCTAAAAATACTTCTATCAACAATTAGTTGATAATGGAGCAGCACCTGTGGCTCAAAGGAATAGGGCGCCAGCCCCATATACCGGAGGTGGTAGGTTCAAACCCAGTCCCAGCCAAAAACGGCAAAAAAAAAAAAAAAACAATTAGTTCATAATGAAAAAATTCACTGAAAATACAAAGAAAATATAAAAAACAGTCAACTCAAAAAATCTAAAATTAAAAGAGGAAAGTTTTTTATACACAACACTTCAGGGAAAAACAAAATAATGAAAAATATTTTTTACAATAGCTATGTCTATCTAATTACATAGATAATTTATGTATATATTTATAACACACTAAAAATGCTAAATTATTAAAAAGACTTGTCATCTGTATAATAACTCTGGATCTACTGCAAATTGGATTCTTTTTAGTTAACAAGAACTGACAAATTTACCTATAGAGAACCTACCTCACACATACATGTATTTCCAACCTGAAAAATAATCTATCCTGACAGGTATTTAAAAATATATAGATGTTTCCTTTCCATCTACATGCCTTCTTTTGACATAAGAAAACAAATATTCATGAAGGAATAATGTTTCATATTTAATTAGATTAAATGTCAAGTTCTGATATAGTTTAAATGGTATGTAATAGTGTTTTCAATTTTAGTCATTATCCAAAAAGTGGGTTTTTTTGTTTGTTTGTTTATTGTTAATTGAGGTATCATTTATGTATGTTGGCATGCACAAATTCTAACTACAGTTCCATGAGTTTTGAGAAATACATATACTTATACTTATTAAACTACACTTCGTTTTTTAAGAATATATCATTTGCATCACCCAGACAGGTCCTTTGGGTGTTTTCCAGTCAATCCCAGAGGCAACTGTAGAAATTTCTATCACAGAAATCTAATTCTATGTAGATTAGTTGTACCTATTTTTGAGCTGAACATAAATGTATGTATTCTTTTGTGCCTGGATTCCTTTACTTAACATTTTATTATTTATTTAAATTGTCCATTCATCCCTTCTTGTTTGTTTACTCACTGATCTGTCGTATCCATTGTACAAATATACTACTCTGTTTGTGCGTTCTTCTATTGATAGACAGTTTTGATGATTCCAGGTTTGGGCTATTGGGATAAAGCTATTTCTTACACACTTACAGTTAATTTCTCTTGGGTAAGAATGGAAAGTGGATGCTGAGAGAAACGCCTGAGAGCAGATTCTTAGATTACAGGAATTGCCGCATACATTTAATTTATAAGCAATAGGCGAACAGTTATTCTAAGCAGTTGTAGTACTTTACAATCTAATCCACAATGTGGGAGAATATTACTTGCAATTGGTATTCTTGATATTTTTTTAAATTTCAGGATTATGAAGAGGTATCTCCTTGAGATTTTCATTTTCCTTTCCCTAATGAATGAGGTCGAGCATATTTTCATCATCTTACACTGTAATGTATATTGTAGTCTGCTTACTTCTAGAGATATCTTTGTTATTGTTAAGTGATATAAATTCCTTGCAAATTCTGGTATTTCACATATATGTATTTTAAAATATTCCATACTAAGGTGTAACTTATCTACTCATTTTTTTATTTATTTATTTATTTTTTTTTTTTTTGTAGAGACAGAGTCTCACTTTATTGCCCTCGGTAGAGTGCTGTGGTGTCACACAGCTCACAGCAACCTCCAACTCCTGGGCTTAGGTGATTCTCTTGCCTCAGCCTCCTGAGTAGGTGGGACTACAGGCGCCCACCACAACGCCCGGCTATCTACTCATTTTTGTAAGGAAAGGTTTTGATGAGCAGAAGCATTGCTATCAATGAAGTTCAATTAATCATTGGGATCTTTTTAACATTCTGATTAAGATATTTTTGCCTACCTCAAAATTCTAAATACACTGGATTTTTTTTGTTTTATATCATAAGCTTTAAACTTTTAACTTTCATGTATGAGACTATGATTCATCACAAATTAATTTGGGGGGGTTGTTAGAACATATTTAATACTTATCTGTACTAATTTTTTTTCCTAGATGGAGGTTCAGCAACAAAAGCACTTTCCTTCCCCTCAATTGAATTATTTTGACACGTTTATGGAAAAACAACCATATGGATGTAACCTTTTCCTTAACTTTATTCTGTTCCGTTGACCTTTGCCTTAACATTTTGATTCCTGTAGCTTCATATTAAGTCTTAAAATCAGACAATTCTAGTCCTCAACTTTATTTTTTTTTCAACATTGTTTCTAAATTTTAGGATCAATTTAAATCCTTTCCCATAAAAATATCTAGCTTGGACTTTTATTGCAATTGCAATAAACCTATAGATACATATGGGAAATTAATATGTTAACAATCCATAACATGTCATATATAAGGTAATCAAAGATTAATGTGCTAAACAAACATTTTCATACAATTTATTTCTAAAATGAGCAAGTAGGATAAAATAAGATCATAACATCAGCATTTTAAGTGATCACATTTTCAAAATTCATATTATACCTAAAGAAATGTCTATTTAGTAATTACAGCATTTTTTCATTAACTCCAGTGGATCTTGTTTTCAAGATCCACTTCAAATGGATAATTTTTGATGTTTGTTTTCATAGAAGATTCTACTTACCCAGAGAAATGTTCAAAATCACATTTCCTTTGAAAAGCAATGACTTGAAATAGAAGGAAAAGCAAGAATCTGAATGGCTGAAAGATCCACTTTCACCAATTAACTAGTTTATTAGGAAGACTTATCTCTCCTTCTTATTTGTTATTGATAAGGAATCACTAAATCAAGCTACAAGATCATTTTCTGCCTGCTGCTTCCATGTATAATTTTTGTAAGAGGTATTTTTCCTCCTTACTTGCCAGGTTAAAAATCACTGAAAAGCATGGCTTTGAAGCAATCCTTAGGAGATAGCAGGGGATTATAGAAAACACGTGAGTTAGAAGCTAAATAGGCTACTCATAGAAGCCAAATAGGAACTTTATAGGCTCTCATTCGAAAGTAAGAATTAATAAGAGCCTATCCACCCACCAAAGCCAACCTATCCAGAGCTACTTTCTCAGGCATTATCAGTATTTAAAATGTAGAAGCGCCAAGAACAAAGTGACTACTTACTTCCAAATTAAGTCATGTTGAATCAAATTAAATTTACTCTGATTACAATAAATTGCACCTACTATTGTGACCAAGAATAGAAGAATGAGTAATGTTAGTGGCCATTTGTTGCATAAAACTTTTAGCATCTTTTGGCTCCCCTTTTATGAGTACAGTGAAAACTTTCACTTTTATTTTTTTAGAGGACTTTGGGTCAATTTTAAATTCACAATGAAACTGAGAGGAAAGTATAGAAATTTCTCACATGGCTCCACAAACAAATAGCCTGCCCCATTATAATATCTCTCACGGGAGTGGTAGATATATTACAACTGATAACCTACCTTTACGCATCATTATCAGTCACAATCCATTGTTTACTTTTTGAGATGGAGTCTCATTCTTTCCGCCCACAGACATAAAGTGCCCTGATGTCTTCAGAGCTCACAGGAACATCAAACTCCTGGGCTCAAGCAATCGTCTTGCCTCAGTGCCCCAGTAGATAGGACTGCAGGCGCCATCACGACGCCCTGGCTGGTGTTTCAATTTTTAGTAGAGATGGGGTCTCACTCTTGCTCAGGTTGTTCTCCAATCCCTGAGCTCAGGTAATCCACCCACCTTGGTCTCCCAGAGTGGTAGGATTACAGGTGTGAGCAACCATGCTGGGCCAGGATTCAATCTTCATGTTGCACATGTATAATGAGATGTACTCACCATTACCCTGAATACAGTACATTTCCTTTCACTGCCCTAAAAATCCTCGGTGCTCTGCCTGTTCATCCTTCTCTCCCTAACTAGTCTCTGGCAATCAATAATCTTTTCACCATCTCCACATTTTGCCTTTTCCTGAATGTCATATAATTGGAATCACACAGCATGCAGTCTTTCAGATTCTTGCTTTTTCTTCTATTTCAAGTCATTACTTTTCAAAGGAAATGTGATTTTGAACATTTCTCTGGGTTAAGTAGAATCTTCTATTAAAACAAACATCAAAAATTATTCTAAATAACTTGGAAGATACAGTTTTTTTAATACAGCATTTGACCATTGGATTTCTGTGATAGCTATGTAGGATGAGGAGCTTGAAAATTTTTGTTCTTAATTTATAACATTCTATTGGGTTCTGAATTTAAGATGTTGGTTTCTTTCTTTTGTAATTTAAATTTAAGAAATCTCAGTCAATTCTTCTTGGTTGGAACTCCTTAATGCTCAAAGTAATTACAATCATAACACTAGTAGTGTTTGGCTACTATTTTGATTTGTAGAAAGTATTTTTAAGAAGGATTGAAAAAATTAATGGGAATTTAATTGCAATCCAGTTAAACTAGTGAGACATAAAAAAAATCCAGGATGAATAATTTTTCCCTAGGATATAAATAAGTTATCTTGAGAAATCCATTAATGAAGCCATCATTTACTTGTTATTGCTTCCCCTGAGGTGTGTCTGAGTTTCTCAAATATGGGATTTATTTTGCCACCATAAAACTAAAATAGACATATGTATATGATATTACACCTGCTAACTATAAATTATGTGATTTCTCAAATGAGCTCTTAAGTAGCAAAAATATAAACAGAGTATACAAAAGGACCCTTCTCCATAAAAACTAGATGTAAAACATTGTTTCACTATCCTGCTTAAAAAAATCCAAAATTTATTTTCAAAAGTACTTTTTTGGCAAGTCTCAGAACTGTATTTTCCAAGTTCCACATTTTTGTTGAAGCATAACATACATGCATAGTCTGAAGGGCACAAATCTTAAATGTACAGCTGTACAAATTTTTACCAAGCTATTGTGCCTGTGTAAACACACCCAGACCAAATTACATTTAGCCTTGAACAATACGGATTTGAACTGCACAGGTTCACTTGTTGGAGGTTCTCCCGCAGTCGTTGCCAGCTCTGAGACAGCAAAACCAGCTACCTCTCTCCTCCTCAGCCTGCTCAACGTGATGATTAGGATGGAAACCCTTGTGATGATCCACTTCCACAGAATGAATAATACATGTATTTTCTCTTCCTTATGATTTTCTTAACAGCATTTTCTTTTCTACAGCTCACTTTATTATAAGAATACACTATACAATGCATATAACATAAAAAATACATGTTCGGCCAGGCACAATGGCTCATGCCTGTAATCCCAGCACTCTGGGAGACTGTGACTGTAGATCCCTCAAGCTCAGGAGTTTGATACCAGCCTGAGAAAGAGAGAGACCCCTGTCTCTACTAAAAATAGAGGCATCGTGGCCAGCTCCTGTAGTCCCAGTTACTAGGGAGGAGGAGACAAGAACAGTGCTTGAATTCAAGTGTTGGGTTGCTATGAGCTATGATATCATCACACTCTACCCAGGGTGAGAGTGAGACCCCGTCTCTACCATGAAACAGAAAAACTAGCCGGGGGTAATGGTGAGCATTTGTAGTCTCAGCTATTTGTGAAGCTAAGGCAAGAGGATTCTTTAAGCCCAAGAATGTGAGGTTGCCATGAGCTAGGACACCATTGCACTCTACCCAGAGAAACAAAGTAAGACTGTTTTTAAAAAAATGCCAATCACCTATTTTTATGTATAGATGAGGCGTGATGGTCAACCATTAATAGGGGGCTATTAATAGTAAGTTTTGTGTGGTCAAAAGCTATATGCAAATTTTTGGTTGTGTGGTGGTCAGGTATCCCTAACTCCTACGTTGTTCAAGGATCAACTTTATATAACATTAGCAGAACCTCATTCCCCAGGTCATTTTACCACCATCAAAAACTAAGGTAAGAAATTTTGTGTCTGGATTTTGTTAAACATTATTGGTAAGATTTGTTGTTGTTAGGCATCCAGGATTTTATTATTTTTCCACATGATATTGTATCCTGTTTATGAATTACATCGTGGTTCACCAATTAGCATTGTGATGATTCATTCTAAGTCATGCTGACATGAATTTTCTTGAATGTTGGTGCAAACAAGTAATCATTTCTATTGGATACATCTAGGAGCAAAACTGGTAGGTCATAGGGTACATGTAAATTTAGCTTTAGCAGATGTTGCAATCCTATTTTTACAAGTGCTTAAAGGAGTATGTGAAATACTTTTCACTATTGCCAATGACTAAGAATATTCTTTTAAAAAAATGGTGGCATTCTGGCGGTATTACAGTGGTATCTCATTTTTTTTAACTTTCCCTTTCCTGATAAATAACAATGCTGAGCACCTTTTACATATATTTTTTATATAGAAATTTTTGTATCTATTCATATTTATGCCCATTATAAAATTGTCTTTTTCTTATTGATTTGTAGAAAAATTAATGAAATGAGGTTTTTGTCAAATATATTATATCTTCTCAATGCCATTACATTTTATCTGTGATTTAAGAAGTCCTTGCTACCCCCTACTGATGTTATTTTCCTCTATTAGCTGTTAGAAACTATTGTTTCATCATTCATATATTGATGTCTGCCTTGAGGCATGTTGATCAAGGTTCACGTTGTTACAGCACTTTTGTTTTAAATCAAGCTAATACCTAGATCTGTTCCATCATCTCTGCCCTATTCCTTTATATATTTATCACTGCTCCACTACTACACTATCTCATCATAGCTTATATATGTTAATATTTAGCAATTTGGACTTTCCACTTTTCACTTTTTTAAATTTCAGAATGTCATAGGGGCACACGTTTTGGTTACATAATTTGCTTTTGTACATTTTAAGTCAAAGTTATAAGAGTGCCCCTAACCCAGAAAGTGTGCATTGTGCCAGTTAGGTGGGAATTTACCCTTCCCTCCTTTCCCACCCACTTACTGGATTTCCATAGAGTTTTGCTTCCATCTGTGCACACGAGAGTTGATTGACTAGTCCCAATCTAGTCTTGAGTACATGTGGTGGTTGTTTTTCCATTTTTGCAATACTTCACTTAGAAGAATGCTCTCCAGTTCCATCAGGTTGTTACAAAAGATACTAGATGCCCATCATTTTCCTGGCTGAGCAGTGCTCCATGGTATACATCCCCTATGTTTTGTTAATCCACGCATGTATTGGTGGACACTCAGATTGTTTCCACATCTTTACAATTGTGAATTACGATGCTATAAACATTCCAGTGAAAGTCAGATTTTCAACTTAGAAAGGATTTCTAGGGTCGGCTATATGATTTGGTGAATGTCTGTTTGCATGTGTTTGTTTATTTTTAATAGTTTCATTAAGTCATGAGGACCTGTAAATGCATTGCCATTATAGTCATAATACATTTCTTATTTCTTGAATTTTTTGCTGGTATCTGCTTCTTCCATAGAAAATCGTATATTGGCAGCAGGGGGAGGGACGATTAGGATTATATTTCCTCAGTTGTCATGTTGTCTACTGTCACTCATTTAACTTTTTGAAGGAATTCTCACCTCACTGTACATACTAGTTTGAAATTTTTCTGTCTCAAATTTGGTAAACAAGAACAAGATTTAGAAGTGCAATCATCACCATTTCTGTGAATCTTTCCAAAGATTTTTTTTCAACCTTTACGAATATCTCCTAGTGTTTTTATGGTTTAAACATATCAATTTATTTTCAGAATAATCAATAAACACATTTCCTGTCTTGAACCACAGAGTTATGAGAAGTTTCCAGTAATAAATTTAAGCAAAAAATGCATACTTATCTATAAACTATTATGACAAACTGCTATAATAAGCTAACCAGCACAGATTTTTTTTCCATTAGGTTGGTACAGTGTTTATTTTGAAAATATTATTATTTCTGTAAATCCTGTTGTTTTTATGTTGTACTTTCTGTAAGACAGATTTGACATTTTTAGCAAAGTCCTTAATATTACGGTTTTTTAAGAAAATGTGTGTCACTATGCAAGGCTCTACTTATAATAAATGCCTAGACCTCCAGCCTTTTATTGTAAACTTTATTTTTCATTTAAATAATTTTCCAAGTTGGTGTTTGGGGTTTTTTACTGATTACATTATATTTTGCTTTACAAATACATGTTTCCACCCACCCTCAACTGGGTCCCTTCTCAAAATACATCTACTTCTTATCATATAGATACCACCTCATTGGAAATAGATTTCAAAACAAAAGTGGCAATGAGACCTTAACCTTAAAATGATTCAAGGCTTTCCAAAAATATTAATTTTCCCTCATAATTCAGTTGGTCCTCTCCACTCTACTATTCCTTTTAAAATCTTTATTACTAGGCATGTGTCTTATGGGAGAGCTCCATGGACATACTTCCAAATGCCTAGACTAGCAAAAAAGATACAATAAAGTTACATAAAACATTTTCATAGAAAATTGATTAAAAAGTAATGATCAAGTAATGTAACTGAGGAAAGACATGATGACTTTTTGTCTTCAGACTGACAGATAAAATATGACTTAGCTATGACTCAGCTTTTTTTTTTTTTCCTTTTTACCCCTCTTCTGGTATTGGGATGACAGGATTCATTTCTCTGCTATTATTTCCTCTACAAGTCTATTTATCTTTCCAAATTTGTTATGTCCAGTGTCTGCAACTTGGATGAGAACTAAGCAATTTGGTTAAAAGATTTGTTGCTGTTGTTGAACATAAATAAGGAAGACTTCTTTTTTTAGTCATATTTGATGAACAGTGACTGGTTTTATCCCACTGCCTGCAACCACTAAAAGCAACAACAAACAATTAAATAAGAATCATTAGGAATTTGGACATTAGGCAAGGAGGATACATAAACCCTGAGAGATGAGAAAAAAATGAGATGAGCCATACAATTACCCCAATGTGTTGCCTTGAAAGAGTTTCCGTAAGAGACTGTGCAGTAAAGAGAAACTCAAATGTAACCAGCCATCCCTCTGGGGAGAGGAGATAGAGGTACAAGTCCAGGGGAGCCAAGACAGTTATGGTTCACAAGGCAGAGGGAAAGACAGGAAACAGTTTTACAGAGAGCGAACTGTAGAGACTGAATGTTCTTCTGAGTACTGATCAGTATTGTCATATGAGGAAATAATCTAGGATGAACAAAGAACCACACAAAAATAATAGATGGAATAATCTCCAAAACTCAAGGGACCACAAAAGTTACTATTCCAATCGCAGACTGGAAGAGCCTCAGAATTTCTGAGGCATTAGGTAGAGTACTTAGAACAGTTTTACCTGAGTATTGAGAAAAAATTAAGGGTATACAAAATGTTCTCTAGTCCTACTTTATTAAATTTAAGTACAAGGTTGAAAAAGATCAGTGTTTCCAGGGGACTTCATGTGGTTCTGGATAATGTTCAAGATATTTACAGAAACATAAAGACATCTAGCCCCAACAAGGTAAAATATACAATTTTTAAAATAAAATAAAAAATTCTCAGGGGAGGCATCTGTGACTCAGTGAGTAGTGTGCCAGCCCCATGTACCAACGATGGTGGGTTCAAACCTGGCCCCGGCCAAACTGCAACAACAATAGAAAAAAATAGCCGAGCATTGTGGCAGGCGCCTGTAGTCCCAGCTACTCGGGAGTCAGGTAAGAGAATTGCCCAAGCCCAAGAGCTGGAGGTTGCTGTGAGCTGTGATGCCACAACACTCTACTGAGGGCAACAAAGTGAGACTCTGTCTCTAAAAAAAAAAAAAATTCTCTGGCATGCAAAAAGGCAGGAAATATTACCAATAATGAGAAAATAGAGTAATCAATAAAAACCTACCAATTATTAACACAGATAATAGATGTCATAGAAAACTTCAATCAAATTTATTATAACTTCGTCCATTGATTCAAGAAGCTAGAAAAAGATGCACAGTGTTAAGAAGTGACATAAAACAGGGAAGAAAAATCTCAAATTTAACTTCCACACCTAAAAGCAAAATCTATAAAATGAAAAACACACTCAAGTTAATTATATATTAGACATTGAAGAAGGAAAAAAATGTGAACTTGAAGACACAGAAGAACAATTCAAGACAAAACATAGAAGGAGAAAAATGGGAAAATGTAATATCTGTGAGTAAATTTCAAGTCATGTGTTGTATAAGCAAATGGAGACTTTGGGGGAAAAATGATGGAAAACTGAAAAAATATGTATTTGAGAAAATAATGGCCTAAATCTCCCAAATTTGACAAAAACTATAAATAAAGCATAAGAAGCTTTGTGACCTCAAGCCAAAGAAACAAAAAAAAAAACCTACACCAAAGTACAATATAATCAAATTTCTTAAAGTAGAATATAAAGAAAACATCTTAAAAGAAGCCAGAAGAGAAGACAATTACATAGAAACAAAGAATGGCAACCACAGATTTCCCTAAGAAGCAAGTCAAGTCATGAAACAGTGAACGAGCATAATTAAAGTACAAAGAAATGTTAATCTAGAATACAATACTCAGTAAAATTTTCTTTCAAAAACAAAGCTGAAATAAATACTATTTCAGACATAAAATAGCTAGAAAAATTTATCTCTAGCAGACACACTCTACAGTAAAGTCATTTGGGGAGAAAAAAAGTGATATCAAATGTATATCTTGATCAATAGAAAGGAGGAGCACCAAAAATAGTAACTATGTGAATAAACATAATTGACTTCTTCAAGTAAAAATAATAACGTATTATGGAGTTTATAGCTCTTGTGGAACTAAAATATGTGGCATAAATAAAAGATAAAGTATAGTACTTTAAGTTGATTATACTATATGTAAAGTATAGCAAAATATCACTCACAGATGGGTGTAAGAAGTAACAGGTATCTGTAATAAATCCCAAAGATTCTACTAGAATAATGCAAAAAGGCATATAACTAATAAACTAGCAAAGAAGATAAAATGGAATCATAAAAATTAATCAACCCAAGGGAGGACAGAAAAAGAGGGAGGGAAAGAAAAAAGAATATGGAAGACAAATAGTATACAGACAGATAATAGATTTAAGCCAGTCACATCATGAATCATGTTAAAAATACATTACCATTAGTTCTGATTTCAAGTATAGCACATAAGGAGCTTAGAATTCACCACCATATCCTAACAACAAAAAAAAGGCTGAACTCTTGTTATGGCAAAAAATCAACACTTCTTAGTTCCATTAGAGAACTGAGGTCACAGGGCAACATGGTACACCAAAAATTAGACAGACAGGTAGACAGGTATAGAAAATCACAACTTAGCAAGCAGGAACTGCCACAGGAATAGAGTAGGGGAAAGTAAACTCTGAAAGACAAATTGCTGGAGTCTCTGTGGGGACCAAGCTGAGAGAAGAGAACTCCAGAGGGACCCAGTCCCAGTGAGGCTCCCACACTTTTATAACTTTTACCTTCAGGAGCTCTACCAGCTTCTCACGGTGAAGATCAGAGAAAATTCTTCCAGGGTGTGAGGAGCGACAGCCTGGGAAATGCTCACAGAGTGACCCCTAACCACTTCTGTAACAACATTCCTCCCACCTGCCAGAAGTCAGGCAGCCCATGCGTATTTTCCTTGTTATCAGCAAGCACAGTTTTTCCTCTTTAGGTTGATCTCTACCCCATGTGTTAAGAGTTATGCAACCTTGTTAAGATACTGTATAAATAAAGCTGTTTCCACAGTGGAGGTGGTGTCTGCAGCCATCAGCTCTGTCGGTCCTCTCCACACCATCCTAGCTCTTGCCTCTCTCTGTCTTCGCCTCTCTCTGTCTTTCTTGGCTTTGTTTCCCCAGTTCCCACCATTTCCACTCAGGTCAACTCTCCCTCTCTTGCACCGGTTGGTGCTGGGTCGCAAGACCAGGATTCTAACAGGAAGGAAAAATTAATCACTTTGAAAGACATTACAACAGGGGTGTCCACCCTGCAGCCCACAGGCCATGTGCAACCTAGATGACTATGAAGGTGGCCCAACACAAAAACATAAACTTACTTAAAACATTAGATGACTTTTTTTGGTGGAACTTCATTGTGGGTTCTCAAGTATAAACTTTGAAGACCATAATGTCCTATTGCAATGTCACGTAAAATAAATACACGTACACTCTATTTGTACATATGTGTAGCTTCAGTTTTACGACACTGTGCAACTTCCACTGTGTTATCTTCAAGTGCAGACAGCTGAAATGACACCATCGGACATTACATGTGAATATTATAACCTACCATTGCAATTTTGAGTGTTTGATGTCATTCAGAAGTCAAGTAAACAATCTTATCTGATTATTAAGGGTACTTCCACACCTTGGTGGCACCTCACACATCATCCACCACACTTTACAATCAGCCCTTCTCCACCTTGCCCTGCATTGGCAGCTGAGATGTAGAAGGTCCCAAACCTTGCTTTCTATTTTCTTGTCAATTAATTTTAATAATAAAAGTAAATAGAGGCCAGGTGCAGTGGTTCACTCCTGTAATCCTAGCATCCTGGGAAGTCTGGGTAGGAGGATCCCTTGAACTCTGGAGTTGGAGACCATCTTGATCAATACAAAGATTTCCATCTCTACTAAAAACAGAAAAATTAGATGAACGTTGTGGCAGATTCCTGCAGGCCCCACTATTTGGAAGGCTGGGAGACTGGGCAGAAGGATCCAAGAATTCAAGGTTGCTGTTCACTAGGCTAATGCCAAGTATTCTAGCCTGGGGGAAACAGAGTGAGACTTTGTCTTTTAAAAAAGGCAAATATACTCCCTTATCTATTATGATTATTTTTTAATCCAAGCATAGCTTCTACGACATCTCAAAAAAAACGGAACCCCCCAAAAAGAAAAATTATGAAGGAAGATTGTTCAATGAAAAGTGGACAAATGAATACTTTTTTGTCAAGGGAAAGATAAAGGTACTCTGTTAAGTTTGTACGGAACTTGTTCAAGTTTCCAAAGACTATAATTTGAAAAGGCATTATATGCAAAAACATGCTGCCAAATTCAATGTGTATTAAAGATTGTGTCATAAGGACAAAATAGCAGAATTGAAAAAAATATTTAAAAATAGTTTCAAATTACAACTCAGGTGAATTTCACTATAAAAGCTAGTTATGTGTTAGAATATTTAGTAGCAAAAAAATTCTAAACCCTGATGGTGAGTTTATTAAGCAATTTATAGAAAGCATGACAGATATAATTTGCCCTGAATGAAGGAAGATATTTCTAAACTCAGGTTGCCTCACCAGACTATAGCCACATGAATTGAAGAAATTGGAAAACCTATTGAAAGAAGTTTGAAGAGTAAAGCTGCTAATTGTCCATTTTATGCTTTGGTGATAGATGACAGCACTGATGCCACAAATACAGCTCAATTTGCCATTTTTATTAGATGTATTGATGACAAATACAATATCACTGAAGAAATGGTTTCTTTTTGGTGTCATTACAAGACACAACTAAATCAAGAAATTTATACAAATCATAAATAAATATGTTCATGAGATTTTCTTCATTAATTGTCAACATAGCTGGTATAGTTACCGATGGTGCGGGGCAAGCAAAATTCCGATCAAAAAAGTTATCGGTTATGCCATGATGATAAAGTCATGAAGATAAAGTCATCAAATCTCCATGAAGACATGGCAATCTTTAACATAGCAGCAAAGTTTAAAACTGTGCTTTCCTGAGATGGAACTATCCCTGGTGAAGATGCTGCAAACTTATGCAAGCCATCAAAATAATCTTCCCAAATTAAAATACTACTCAATTTTCTATTCTTAAAGAAAAATAGACAATTTAATTGTACTTAAATGTAACAGAACTAAGAACTGAAGAAAAAGTAAGGCATTGCTAAACCGGAGATCTTCTTTAGACAAAAGATATTAGTTCTTGAAAGTGGCCTCTGGTGTTAAAACCCAAGATTATGCATATCATTAAGAGACTGTAGTCATCAGATTTTATCTAAAGATAAAGAAATAAACCTATAATTTCTCCCACTTTCCCTCCCTTATTTATTTATATTATTTATTTGATACTTCAAGGTTTATAACATTTATTTTCCAATTGTGAACTATAATTATCCCATTTCAAAACAAAACTGTATAGTCTGTGCTTAAATGAACTTAACTCTTTCATTAATTTTGTATTTTGTTTTTGTTTTGCTATTTTTTGTTATTACTATTTAACTTTTCATTTTAAACTACAATTTATTTAAGCACAACCTCTTCATTTCATCTGTTGGTTATCTACATTTTATCAAGCAAATTTTTTCAGAAAAAGAACAAATGTGCTATATTCCTGTATCTCCATAGGATGTCTACCTCTTGTCTTTATTCTCAAAAACCAACTTGGCTTGGTATAAAATTCTTGGGTCTGGTTCACATTCTCCCATCATAACTTTTATAACTATTACTCCATTGTCATCTGGCATTGAGTTTTACATGAGTCAAACCACAACTTTCCCCATTGATCCTGGTTGCTGGATTTCATCACTGTTTCCCTTTTGTTCCTAAGTGTTCTGTTCTACTCCTCTAGTTTTTGCAGTTTAGGAGTATCTGCCCGTTGCTTTTACACTGCCATGAGAATGTGGCTGTATATAACATTCTTTAGACATGCTTTCTCTCCCATAATACTAGGTAGATAACACTTGAACGGATTAGGAATTACTTCTTATGGATAAGCAAAAAAGAAGTGGTTTCTTGAAATGAAACTGCCCCTGGAGAAGATGCTGTGAACATTGTTCAAGGGACAACACAACATTTGGAATAGTATCTGATTTAGTTGACAAACAGCAGCAGGGTTCAAGAAGATAGACTTCAATTTTGAGAAATAGGAACGCAAGTTGATAATACTTTGGGATCTTGTTTTATGATAGTATTTTTAAATTTCTCAGTTTCAATTTCTAATACAATCTCTTTGTACTTTTCAATAAATTTTAACAGAGTAAAAGGGCCCTGAGACAAAAATGTTTGAGAAACACTGATATAAATTAACTTCTATACCTAAACAGGGAGATCTCAGATAAACATGCTTATAAAATTGTATAAAGCATATGAAACAAGACCATTATTATAGAAGATTAAACATCATGCTTATTACAACAGCCACCAATATCATAACTCATCTGAGGAATTAATGAGAACAAGACATTAAGATCAAGAATGGACCTAAATAGTTGTAAAATACTGAAGTTGTTAGTCAGATATGCTAAATTCAACACCCATGGTCTTTTAATCATTTCCGAACAGTAAAAATAAACAAAAATTAAGAGAACTTCTTTAGGGAGAAGCCCTAAAGGTGAATGGAGATAAAGAAAAATGATTCTAATATCACATTACAATTAAAAACAGTAACTCCTTTGTTCATTGGGCTTATTCTGGACCAGCGGAGAATCAATTTGTCTAATGCTTCCTTTCTATTATCAGAGAAAGATGCTGCTATGGAATATCATGTCCTCTTTCTTAAATTGTGGGGTAAAAGGACAGTATCTTAAAAAGAGAGGAAAAAAGAAGCAAGTTATTTATGGATAAATGTCTACCTTTTTAATTGATTCTAATGCCTGTAACCTTAGTGGTAGCCCAGAATGCTGAAGAATATTATAGCAGTACTAAAAATTCACATTTCAATATTAATTGCTTAGTAATCACCTAATATTTGTAAAAGATAGTTTATATATGCTAATAGTTTCTAAACTTTTTATGTAATTGACTTTCAAATTTCACATATTTTTATAAAAAAGTTTCTTAACCTGGGCTTCGTGGTTTCACAGGGTCTAAAAATACTTTATTAAACTGCCCCAAAAATGTTTATGTAAGAAGATACATAAACATCGGAGAAGAGGGGTAATGGGTTATAATATTTATGAGAGTCTCAAAGAAGTTTAAGATATATAAATATATGTAAAATACTGTGTATGACAATTTAATTTTTAAAAAACATTCAATTGGATGGCTAAGTGAATATAGTGCAGCATTTTTTTTTCTTAACTCGTCATGGGGGTCATTAAAATGAGGTCTAAATTTCAGAAATGGTCTTCTATGGTTTGAATATCCTAAAAAAAAAATAAAAAAAAACTTGTGTTACAATTTAATTGTCATTGTGCTAGTATTACAAGATGAAACCTTTAAGAGATGATTAGGTCATCAGGGCTGCTCCCTCATGAAGGGATTAATACCATTATTGCGAGGGTGGGTTAGTTATCTCAGGAGTGGGATCCTGGTAAAAGGATGAGTTCAGCCCAATTTCTTTACTGTTTCTTGTACTCGCTTGCCCTTCCACCATCCACCATGAGATAATGCAGCACAAAATCTCTTTCCCAATGCCAGAGTCATTATCTCAAACCCAGCATTCAGAAACCTGAGCCAAATATATTTCTGTTCATTTAAAATTACTGTCTGTGGTATTCCGGTAGAGCAGCAGAAAATAGACTCAGACATGGTCTTTGTTTCTTCTCTATCATTTACACATATATGTCCTATGAGGCTATAAAAATGTCATCATAAACATTCTACATAATTCATTTTAGAGAATGTTTACATTTTGGAAAGTTGTCAAAGTGTCAAAAGTAAACAAGGCAAGTGAACATAATATATATTGTTTAATTGGCGATAATTCACATTCTTCTAAAGTTTACCTTACAAGAAAATGTTTTACGACAAAATGGAAAGCAACTATGTAGATAAATAGGATTTATGATAATGTGTATTTCATTAATGCTTAAATGTTCCTTTATTAAACTTTGTATGTATTCTCTAACTCAAAATGGGACATTTCCTGTCTTCTTTCAATTTTAGGAATACAGTTTAAATTTTCCTCTATATTTTTACTTCAATGGAAAATTAAACTTGAATACACACAATGGCACAGGGAGAAAAATTAGATATTACTAAGGAAAATGAATTTATTTAGCAAACAACTTTTTATATAATCATATGTGAATGTCATTTTAAAACTGGGATAATAGTTATTATTCATAATAAATATAATAGATTGAAAAAATATTATATTTCATTTAGTCAATTTCTCTGCAGAATATTATGAGCTAAGAAAAAATGCTATAAAGTTAGGATAAAAATGCTACAGATTTTTCAGTAGTGAGAGCAATTGTTTTTAATATTTAGTTTCCATGTATGGGTAAAATCGTGATTTTGTCTTTTGTGCTTGGCGTATTTCACTTAACAGAATGTTCTGGAGTTCAATCCATGTTGTTGCAACTGGCAGGATTTTATTCTTTTTTGGCTATATAATATTCCATTGTTCATATGTAGCACCATTTCTTCTCCATTCATCCATGGATAGACACTTAGGTTGACTCCATTTGTTGGCTATTGTGAATAGCACTGCAATAAACATGGGAGTGCAGATATATTCTTGACGTACTGAATTCCCCTCCTTTGGGAATAAATATACCCAGTGGTGGGATGCTGGGTCATAGGGTAATTCTATTTTTAGTTTTTTGAAGAACTTCCATATTGTTCTCCATGATAGTTGCACTAATTTACATTCCCACTAACATCATATGTTTGTTCTCCTTTCTGCACATCCTCACCATCATTCATAATTGCTTGTCTTTTGAGAAAAGCCATTTAAACTGAGGTGATGATATTTCATTGTGGTTCTGATTTGCATTTCTCTGATGACTTAATGATGTTTAGCATTTTTTCATACCCCTTTTGGCCACTTTTATTTTGTCTTTTCAGAAATGTCTATTCATATTCTTTGCCCATTTTTTAGCCAGAGTATTTAATTGTTTTCCTGTAGAGTTACTAGAGTTCCTTTTGGTTATTAATCCCTGTCAGATGGGTAGTTTCCAAATGTTTTCTACCATTCTATGGGTTTTTTTGTATCTTCACTTTGTTGATTGTTTTCTTTGCTTTGAAGAAGTTTTTGAGCTTCATATGATCCTGTTTGTCCAATTTTGTCTTTTGCTTTAGTGTCCTAATGTGTTTTTTCCACGTTTTTTTCTCTTTTAGTTGTTTCATGGTTTCAGATCTTAGATTTAAGATTTAATCCATTTTGATTGGACTTTTTATATGGTAAGAGATGATGGTCTAGTTTCATTCTTCTGCATATGGATATCCATTTTTCCCAGGACCATGTATTGAAGAGTCTGTATTTATCCCAGTGTATGCTCTTGGCACCTTCGTCGAAAATAAATTTACTACAGATGTGTATATTTTTTTCTGGGTTCTCTGTTCTGTTCCATTGGACTATGTGTCTGATTTTATACCAGTGTCATGCTGTTTTGGTTACTATAGCTCTGTAGTGTCATTTGAAGTCAGATGATTTGATTCTCTCCATTTTATTCTTTTTGCTCAGGTTGGCTTTGGCAATTTTAGGTCTTTTGTGATTCCATATAAATTTTAGTATTTTTTTCTATTTCTCTGAAGAATTTCATTTGTATTTTAATGGGTATTGCACTGAATCTGTAGATTGCTTGGTTAGTATGGACATTTTAACAATATTGATTCTTCCAATCAATCTTTGAATTTTTTGAGTCCTCTTCAACTTTTTTCATCAATGTTTTACAGTTTTCACTAGAGAGGTCTTTCACTTCTTTGTTTAAGTTTATTCATAGGTATTTTATTTTATTTGTAGTTATTATAAATGGGGTTATTTTCATGGTTTCTTTTTCAGTTTACTGTTGGCACATAGATATGCTACTAATTTTTTATGTTGATTTTGCATCCTGTAACTTTACTGAATTTGCTTATCAGTTCTAATAGTTTTTGATGGGAGTGTTTAAGTTTCTCTACATATAAGATCATATCATCTGCAACAAGGATAATTTCACTTCTAACTTTACAATGTAGATGTACTTTATTTCCTTTTCTGAATGCTCCAGCTATAACATCCAAAACTATGTTGAATATCAGTGGTAAATTTGGACATCCTGTCATGTTCCAGATCTTAGAGAAAGGCTTTCAGTTTTTCCCCCATTCAGTATGATACTAACTGGAAGTCTGTCATATACTACTTCTATCATGTTGAAGTAAGTTCCTTCTATTCTTATTTTTTTGAAAGTTTCTATCATGAAACAATATTGAATTTTATCAACTGCTTTTTTATGACCAATTAGTTTCTGTGTTTTGTTCTGTTGATATTATGTATCACACTGATTGATTTGCATATGTTGAACCCTCCTTGTATCACTGAGATGAATCTCACTTGATCATCATGAATAATCTTTTTAATGTGCTTTTGAATTCAGTTTTCTAGTATTTTGTTGAGGATTTTTGTGTCTATGTTCATTAGTGATATTGCCCTCATGGTTTCCGTTTTTTGTTATTGTTGTGTCTTTGTCTGGTTTAGGTATCAGGGTGATTCAAGCCTCAAAGAATGAGTTTGGGCGTATTCCCTCCTCCACCTCAATTTTCTGATATAGTGTAAGTTGGATTGGTATTAGCTCTTCTTTGAATGCTTAGCAGTGAAGCCATCAGGTCTTAGGCTTTTCTTTGATGAGAGACTTTCATTACTGATTCTATCTCATTCATTACTTGTTATTGGTTTATTCAAGTTTTAGTTTCCTTCTCGGTTCAATCCTGTAGGTTATATATGTCTAGGAATTTATCCATTTTTTCAAGTTTTTCCAATTTATTGGCTTACATTAGTCTCTAATGATCTTTTGAATTTGCATAGTATCAATTGTAATATCTCCTTTTTCATCTTTAATTTTATTTATTTGAGTGTTCTCTGTTTTTTCTTAGTTAATCCAGCTAAACATGTGTCTATTTTATCTTTTAAAAAAACTGACTTTTCCTTATTTAATCTTTTGTATTATATTTTGGTTTCAATTTAATTAATTGCTGCTCTGATCTTTATGATTTCTTTTCTTCTACTAATTTTGGATTTGGTTTGCCCTTATTTTTCTAGTTCTTTGATTTGTATCATTAAGTTGTCTATTTGAAGTTTTTCTACTTTTTTGGTGTAGCTACTCATTGCTATCAACCTTCCTCCTACTGCTTCATTATATGCTATAGGTATTAACATGTTTGGTGTTCATTGCATTTGTTTTGAGACATTTTTGAATTTCCTTTTAAATTCTGTGTTGACCTACTGATCATTCAGAATACTGTTTAACTTCCATGTGTTTGCATATTTTCCAATGTTCCTCTTGTTATTGATTTCTGGTTTTATTCAATTGTGGTAAGAGAAACCTATTTGGTATGATTTCAATTTTTTTGAATTTTTTTCAGATTTGCTTTGTGGTCCAACATATGGTCTATCTTTGAAAATGATCCATGAGTTGAGGAGAATATGAATTGTACAGCTGTTGGATGAAGTGTTCTGTAATCATCTATTAGGTCAATTGGTCTATAGTGCAAATTAAATTTAATGTTTCATTATTGACTTTCTGTGTGCATTATCTGTCTGAAAGCAAAATGTTGATGTTTCCAGTGCTTATTCTACTGGGGACTATCTCTACCTTTAGGTGTGGTAATATTTGGCTTATAAAAGTGGGTGTTCCAATGTTGGGTGCAGATATGCATATTTAGATCCTCTTACTAAACTGACCCCTTTGTGATTATATAATAATTTTCTTTGTCTCTTTTTAAAGTTTTTCTCTTGAAATCAATTTTATTTGGTAGAAGTATGAATACTCCTGCTCTTTTTGGGTTTCCAGTTGCATGAAATATTTTTTTCTGTCCCTTTATATTCAGTCTATGTGTGTCTTTATAGGTGAAGTGAGTTACTACAGACAGTATATATTTGAGTCTTTTTTTTTTAACTTTGCGGTCACTCTATGTCTTTTGATAAGAGAACTTAGTCCATTTACCCTTAATATTATTATTGATATGTAAAAACATACTACTGCTATGTTGCTTTTTGATATCTGCTTCTTTGTGGTCCTCTCTTTCTTCCTTAATTACTTCCTGTCTTCCTTTGTTAAAAGCAGTTTTCTTTGCTACTATGTTTTAATTTTTTTCTTTTTTGTGTTTGTGTATCTGTTGTCAGTTTTCTGTTTTGTTTTGTTTTACAAGTTTATTGATGGCAAGAGGAGTTTTTGTTGATGTCAGTTTTTTTATTTGAAGTCACCATGATGTTGCAAAGAACATTTTATAACCAATTATTTTCAACTTCTGACAAATCTACTTACAAACAAACTACAAACAACCAAAAAGAAATTTCACAAGAATTCTGCCCTTTAACTCTGTGTCCTCCCCACCCCTTTTAAACTTTTTGTTGGTTCTAGTCATATCTTTTTATATGAGGTATCTCTCAAAAAGTTGTTGTAGTTATTTTTGATAGATGGGTTTTTATTTCTCCTTCATGGTTGAAGAATATTTTTATAGGATATACTATTCTAGGGTTAGGATTTTGTGCCTTCACCACTTTGAATATGTCATTTACCACTCTCTCCTGGCTTATAAAGGGTCTACTGAGAAGTCTCATAGCACATGTATTTATGTTTTTTTTCTTCTTTTCTTGTTTCCCTTAGAACCATTTTTTTTTCTGTGAACTTTAAGAGCTTAATTATTAACTGTCTCAAGGTAGCTTTGTTTCTGTAACATTGACTTGGTGTTCTATGACCTTCTTGCACCCTAACATTGATATCTTTCTCTTGGTTTGGAAAGTTCTGTATGATTATATTTCTTTGAGTAAATTCTCTACCCCAATCTCTTTCTCTACTACTCCTTAAGGCAAATAACTCTTAGATTTGCTCTTTTGAGGTCATTTTCTAGTTCTTATAGGCATGCTTCATTCTTATTTATTCTTTTTTCTCTTCTGACTGTGTATTTTAAAATAGCCCATCTTTAAGCTCACTAATTCTTTCTTTTGCTTGGTCAATTCTGATGTTGAGAGACTCTGATTCATTTCTTGGTTTTTCAGTTGAATTCTTAAACTTTAAAATTTCTGATTTATTTATTTATTTATTTATTTATTTATTTATTTATTTATTTCAGGTTAATGTGATGGTACAAACAACCAGGTCACAGTATTTGAGTATGTTAGGTAGAGTCCCTCTTGTAGTTGTGTCCTGCACCCAAAAGGTGTGCCATACATCCCAACATTGTGCCCATTAAGTGGGATTATTTCAATGTCTCTGTTAAATTACTCTGATAGGCTTCTGAATCCCTTCTCTGTGTTGTCTTGAAATTCAATGTCTTCAGGACAGCTATTTTTAATTCTTTGCCTGAAAGGTTACCTATAGCCATCACTCTGGAATTGGTTGCTTATACCTTCTTTAGTTAACTTAGTGAGGTCACATCTTTTTTGCATGTTTTTGATGTTTGTAGATGCTTGTTAATATTTGTGGATGCTTGTTGATTTAATTGAAAAGTTAGGTATTTATTTTAAATAAATAAACTTGTTTCAACCCATCCTTTTCGAGAAGGCTTGTGGTCTAAGCTTAGTCACTACAGCTATAGCAGCACTGGAGGGGACTTTTGCATACTCCTGGTGGTATTGCCATGGTGAACTTGGGTAAGATACTAGAGAATTCCCTGTATTAGCCAGCAAAGTTTCTCACTCTGTTTACTTACTATCTGTGCTAAGCTGCTGGAGATGGGGAAGGAGTGATGTGGATGTTCCCCCATGGCCATCAACACCCACCACCAGGTCACACTTGAAGTAAAGTCTGTCTCACCCAAAGCCAGTGGTGACTGTTGCCTGGATACCTCTGATGTTTATTTAAATGTTAAAGACTCTTTAGTCAGCAGGTTTGAATACTGCCAGCCAGGACTGCATCCTTCTCTTCCAAGCACCATATTTCCTTCTGGCCTAGAGTAAGTCCATAAATGTCATCAGGAATGAAGGCCTAGAATCTGTTTGGTACTTTATCTTAATGTGGCTGAGCTGGTATCCAGGTTGTAAAACCAAGTCCTCTGAGTTCTTCCCTTTCCTTTCCTCAAGTGGAAGAAGTCTTTCTTGGAGCCATAGTGCCTGTAATTAGAGGTGATGCAAGCACTAACTTGCCCACGGTTGCTAATGTCTCACTGAATCATGCACCCCAAGTCTAGTACCTCTGAGCCACAGGAATTGCCAAGAGACTTCAGCCTTTATGACCCTAAATTCCTTATGAATTCAGTTTAGACCCCTAGGTTGCTCTTTGTCTTGAGGTGGGGGGGCTAGAAAGAACTCGGACTTCAGGATAGAGTGTTTCCCTCTGGTGAGGCTGGTCAAAATACTTCATCCTTAGGCACTGAGAGAACTCTGCCCTGTGCTGTGTTCCCCTGTGCAGAGTGGCCCTGAGTTGTGATACAAAGCTCCCACAATCACTTCACTCTTCCTCCCCCAGGCACACAGATTCCATCTCCGCTTTGAGTGCTTGCGTGGCCCTGCCAGAGGTTAGGGGAAAGTGGTGTAAGAAATGCAAGACTGTCTTTTCTGGCTTTTCCAGTGCCTCTTTCCTTGATATAATGTTAAATCAGGTAACATGATTTCTCATGTGATTTTTTTGGGGGGGGAGTGCTGGGTGACAGGATCTTCTAAAGGTAATTTTTCTTGTGTGGACAGTTGTTTAGTTAGGTGCTCATATGGGTAGACGAACACTGGAGGTTTCTGTTTGGCCATTTCGCTCCACCCTTATCTCTTCTTCGTTGTTTTCTAATCATTCCTCTCACAAATAATTCATCAACCTTCCTTTTATCCACATACCTTTATGCTTTTCCAAATATTTAATTTAGTTTTCTACAAAGTTTAGTTTTCACTTGTACTTCATCAGTCTATGTAATATTTTATTAAAAAATATAATCTCAACAATGTCTGCATATAGAGATTTGAATCAGAAATTGAATTTGAATCTTTTCATTGAATCAGAAAAAAGTAGATGTACTAGAGCACACATGGCAATCAAACATTCTAGATGTAGGGGTATAAGTCAGTACATTTTCAGAGGGGATAGAGAGCAGGCCTTAATTTGGTGGGTCAGTTCAAAGGACTAGGAAAAGAAAATTTGTAATTTTTTACTATCCATACAGAAAAGCTAATGAAAACAAAACAAAATGGTAAATTGAACTTCTAGCTACAAACTTAATCTTGGTTTCATTGAGACCTTTCAGCTATACCTCCCTCAAGAATAGAGAAGTATCAGTTGGTTCTCCTCATACTCAAGAAGCTGATAAAGCATGAAAAAAGTGAAGTGTACTGTTTACATCTTCCTCTGGAAACCTCTTGCTCCTTTATGAATCCTAGAAGTCAAGTAGAATTTCTCAGATAAAAGGTGAGATAGGAAGAACTCAGCAAGAATATAAAATTCTTGTTTCTCAAAATGGAGTAGGGTGGGCAACAGAGTCAAGTTATGGGAAGAAGAGGAGAAGGACCAAGTGTTCCTATTCTATTAATACAAAATTTCTCATTTTCTGAAATGGCAGCTTTGGTAGAAATTTCCAGAAAGGAAAAATAAACATTGTTTTCTAGACAATCAATTGACACTCCTTTTCATAAACTAAAGTTGTCCTGCTAGAAAATTTAAATTATGTCCTGGCCTCCTAAACTGATTTCGTGTTTTAAAACAAGTTGTAATTTTTATTTGAGGATGACTTCTTTCCATCACCAAGCTTTAAATTTCTCTCATCAGAAATAGTTGAATAGTTTTAATTTTTTTCTAATTTTTAAAAAATATAGATTCTGCAACACTGAAAGAAATATTTAAAGAAAAAGTTAACTATGACTCTTACTAGTACAAGAAATTTTCCTCTTAAATTTGTCTTTCAGGAATTTATCTACATGTATAGAGTGTTTTATCTACATGCATAGAATTATGTCAACACAATGTATGTTTTTATTATACTACCATGTTTACATTGGACCTTATATGATAAACATTTTTCTGTGTTTCTTAAATAGTTTTCACAATTAGCATTTCCAAAATGCTTTACAAAACTAGCATATGCTTCATGTTAGCAATGAAATTCCCTATGCCATAGGCTTCATTGTCTTCTTATGATATGCAGATAATTGATCATTAACTACACACAGACAATAACTCCATGGTAAGTGTTTGGGGTTTACACTCAGACAGGTTTGGCTTCGTAGCTATGTGACTCTGAACATCCTATTAAACCTTTCTAATGTGTTATCTGCAATTGGAGAAGGAAATGACATTTAAATCATAAAAAAACTTACAATCAGTGCCTAATGGGTTATCATGAGATAATTGACATCTGTTCAGTTTAGGTACTATATGTTAATTCCCACACTTAAAGTATTTTATAATTTAAAAATAAAAATATAGGGGGAAGGGAAGGGCAAAATTAAACCCCACCTTCTTCATAGGCCTCTCCCAGCCAAGCTGGTCCTTGATGTAGCACATCTGTCTGCTGCTCCTTACTGGCCCATCCTCTGCCTTCTTGAGTTATCATGTATTTTCATCTGCAGAAAACTCATAAGCTACCCAAGACCAGGATACTATTATGCCTCTCTGTGGCTCACTACTGCTAGTCTGTTACATCTGCAAGCAATGTCTTTTTTATCCAGTATTTCCATGTTGTCCTGGCTGCTGGCATTGCTTCTAACTTGGCTCATCCTCTTTAGACTTTCTAACTGGGTTTTATAGTCTTGTCTCATCTCCCTTGGCCTGTCCTTACACAGCTTCTAAATAAATGTTAGAATAGATGGATTTGAAAAGAATAGATTGTAGTAAAAGAAAATGTAGCTTTGAGTAGAGGACAGAGTATTTCAAACCCTAAGTAGATAAATACATTTAAAATCGTCATTTAAAGTTATTTTCCATTGCATTTATTTACTGTTACAGATCCTTTGCTGAAGGAGTCTTAAACATGAACATATTTGAAACAAAAGGCTTTTTAAACATATGTGCAGACATTATCCAAATCTATTCAATAAGCTCTAGCCCCAGGATCAGCCAATTTCTCTAAGTTTGGCAGGTTTCAAAACTGATTTTTGTGATAGGACCCAACAGAATCACAAACTCTGCTGTATTTGACAGGTTTATCACTCAAATCCCACACAAATCAACCTCCATGGCCACAAGGGCTGAAAGAAACCCATTTTAATGACCACAGGAAAGTCAAGTGAAATTTAGGCAGAACAGTGCTTCTATACATTCAGATCTGCAACCTGAAAGTACCATCTGTCATGTGTCAAAATAATATTGGCAACAGCTTCAGTTAGCCACATTTTTTTATGCTGATGCCAAAACAAAATGTTTTACTTTTTGACTTAAGGGGTCCTTAACATGCCTCACTTCATAAAGGGGAAATATCCAGCTGACCCCTACTGAGGGAATACAGGCATGTAAGGTAAATTTATAAGTGTTAAACAGAGACAATGTAAAATCTCAGCATCATTTGAAATCGAATTATACTTATGAGTTATAGATAGTTTCAAAATCAGTGAAAGCTTTATTTGTGGTATTTAGAGCTTACTGAGGATGAAAATAATACCAGATTAAAATTAAATTTGTAAAGCTCCACCTCATAAGCTTATGGTATGGTAAACCACAGACCAAGGAAATTCTTTTAAATTAGGTCTGCTCATGTTATTGAGAGCAGAGAACAGGAGATTCCCAGCTGGGGGACCATGAGGCAGGGCCATGCATGCCATAACACCGTATCCATAACATCCATTGTCAGGGATCCATTGCTTCTGATTAGGTTAGTAAAAGATCTGATTAATGGACAAGAACAATGATAAAATGAGGAGAGGCTGATCATAAAAGTGAAAAAAAGAAAAATTATTTCTAAAATGATTAGAAACTTTCTTCACTCTTAGAAAAACAGTCAAATTAAGTTGTTTGAAGCAGTATCTTCTTAGAATTCTCTTCTTGCTATCTCTTCCCATTAAACCTTACCATTGCTTCCAACATAAACTCAGGTGACTTCAGCAAATCCTTTCCTGACACGTCTCATGGCAGTGAATCTCTGTATCTCTTCCCATTAGGACTATACTTACCATAGTCTCCTGACTGAAGTCTATTTTCCTTGTTCAGTTTTCAGCTTCCTGAAGGCAATGACCAAGATCAGTTATCTTTAAATGCCCTACCACCGTGCCTAGCAAGTAGTAGAGAGACGCTGGAATTGAGGTGAATTCTCTTCTCACGGTTTCTCCTACTCACCGCCCGCCAGATGGCAGCAGTGCTGCCTTGAGCAAAGGCGAAGGATTCTAGCAGCATCCTGTCCTCTGCTCATTAATACAGGCACTGCTCGCACTTCCCCCTTTCTCCTTCCTCCTCACCTGAGACATCACCTTCCAGACATTCGTTTACAGCAGTGTGCATGCTAACAGTTTATGGGTCTCTCCAGTTTGCAGCTCTCTGCATAATTTTCTGGAAAATGGAAGTGGAAATTTGGGAATTCAATAACCCCCATTCCCTGTGGCCACTAACACGCATGTTTTGAAATACTTAGCATAATCGCTATTCACAACAGATCACACACGTGATGAGTAAGGCATGTTCTTAGGTGGGAAGGAATGGAGAATATTTCTCCCCATCTGGAGAGGCTTCCTCTAGAAAGAAACTCACAGCCTTTCTTTTTATCCCCCACTTTACCTCTCCCTGTAAGAGGAGGGTCAGTTGGTCTGACTGGGGGAGGTCACCGAGAAAGTTCACCTCCATCCTTTTCTCTTTCTCCCTCTTTCTGGATCTCTCAGCGGCCCTGGGTCTACTCCATACCATCCGGCAGACATCTGACCTGCGAGGGATGTGCAGTTATTATACAGTAGCTTGTACCAGACGGGCACGGGGGTGGGCCTAACAGCGATGAAGGGATTGTGTTTACAAATCTAAATTGCCCTCTTTAGACAACATTTTGATTAATAATAAAGGTGCTAATTTGGCCTCCTTCTATCTGATTTCTTAATCTGTCCTTATAAAGGACAAGAGGGTGTTTTATTTGAGGTCCCTCAAACCCCTAACAAATGGTATTTAAAATGGCCTTACATTTTATTTATTTATTTTTATTTTTTTGATTTTTTTAATTAAATCATGGTTGCATGCATAAATGCAATCATGAGGTACAATGTGCTGCTTGTATATACAATTTGAAATATTTTCATCGAACTGGTTAACATAGCTTTCATGGCATTTTCTTTGTTATTATGTGCAGACATTTATAGTCTACATTTAGTAAGTTTCACCCGTACCCTTCTAAGATGCACCAAGAGTGTGAACCCACCAATTACTCTCCCTCCCCACCTTTGCCCCTTTCCCCATGTTCTTGCGCTATAATTGGGTTATAGCTTTCATATGAAAGCTATAAATTGGGTTGTTGCTTTCATATGAAAGCTATAAATTAGTTTCATAGTAGGGCTGGTCTTACATTTTAAATGTTAAAAAAAAATTTATTTTTTCAGACCTAAGTATTTTCTGTGATTTTACAGCCACATTTAAAATAAAATACGTTAAGATTTCTTACTTTCAATCTATAACTGCTTCATCAAATGCTGATATTAAGTAATATTAAAAAATAAGTCCCTAAGGATTACTCTTTTTTACTGCAAATAATTGGCATCAAAATTCATGGACATAGCAACTACAGTCTTCACAACAAAATAACTTTATGTGGGCCTCACATCCCATTAGCCTCCCCAGGGAAATTTTCATTCCTTCCAAAAGTGGTCTGCTTCACTTTCAACATTTAACCATTTGAAATAGAGCATAGTAATTTACCTCACTGGATAAAATGCTCAAAAGCATTTTGCTTTCTTGACTAACCACCTCTCATTGGTTTGTATATGTTGCATTTCTTAATGCAAACTTGAGCAGTTGATTAAAGCACTAGACTAGGCTTTAATATTTTTTAGATAAACCTTGACATTTTTACTTTCTAACCAATTACAGCTGAAGGGATATTTCAGAAGAATTAGTAACAGAGGCCAGAGATGTACACATTTTATATTAAAGCCAAAAATCCTCTCTTTTTATCTCTAAATTAGCATAATCTTTAACCAACCTTATGTCAAGATTCAAACATAACTTCATTTGTAGCCCCCTTTTCACTCCTTTCCCAAGCTCTTTTAAAGAGAAGTAAAATTCATAACCTAAGAATATTAGTTTATACTGTTTCCTCTTATTTCAATGTTCTTTTCATCTTGGTTCTCTCTGTTTTTTATTTTTTATTTATATTGGTGATCATGTGCATGGAATTAGATTAACTCGAGTCTTATTCATTAAACAATCTCATCATTGCTGTATTCATCAGTTGTCCTTAGTTGCTTTACTTATAGTTTTTGTAAGGGGATAACTATCCATAATTTCCCTACTCACAACTAAAAATGATCCCCACCCTCAAGGATATATTCCAGGAGTATATTCCTGTACAGGTAGAGAAATCAAACAATAAAGATATTTTTGAGTAAAAACAGTATCGTGATGAAACACACACACATATAAACAGAGCAGAGCAGAAGGATGGTGAAAGTGCCAAAGATAAGAAAGAGAGGCTGTGGTATTAACTAAGGTAGTCAGAGAAGGCTTCATTTAGAAAATGTGACTTAGACAAAGACTTAAAGGTGATGAAAGGGTTATCTAAGACAGATTCCTGGGAATAGAATAGTTCAGGTAAAGGAATATACAAAGCAAAAATCCCAAAGTGATGGAGTCCCTGGAATATGTGAGGAACAGCAAGGAGCTGGTTGTGCCTGCTGGAGACAGAACATGAGAAAGAATAGCAGGCCAAGTAGGCAGAGAGGAAATGTGAGGTCCTGGCCTTGTACCCATCGTAATGACTTTAGCTTTTACAGTGAGTAAAATGGGGAGCTATTTCAGGATTTTAAGCAGAAGAGCACCATGATATGAGTCCGGTTTTAAGGGACTCCCCCGGCTGATTATTAACAATAGACTCTAGAGCAGTGGTTCTCAACCTTCCTGATGTGGTGGCCCTTTAATACAGTTCCTGTGGGTCGCGACCTACAGGTTGAGAACTGCTGCTCTAGAGGATAAGAATAGAAGGAGACCTGAGCAGGATTCTAGTAACTCAGTAGGGGCAGTGAGAAATGAGCAGATTCTGGGTATATTTTCAAATTAGAGCTAACAAGATTTCCTGAAAGATTGGATTTGGTATGTGGAAGAACAGAAGTCATTACAAAGGGTTTTCCAGTTGTCATGAGCAACTGTAAAAATGAAGTTGCTCAAACTGAGATTAGTGAAGCAGGACTGGGAGGGGTCAGGTTAGGAAGATCATGGACATGTTGACTCTGAGAGGTAGCTATCCAGCTGGAGATACTGCTGGATATAGGAAGGTTAAGTCTCAACAGCAGATGGTCCTAGAGATTAAATAAATAACATATAGATGTTATAGCTGTGAGTGTAGATAAAGAAGAGAAAAAGAAAGAACATAACATTGTAAAATTAAGAAATCAGGAAGAAGAGGGTCCAGCCAAGAAGACTGAGAAGCAGCAACCAGCAAGGTGGAAGGAAAACAAAGACTGTGGTATCCTGGAAACCAAGTGAAGAAAACTTGCTTAGAAAGAAAGAATGTGTTTAGAAAGAAAGAATGATCGAATGTGTCAAATGATGTTGACAGGGCAAGTAAGTTGAGGATTAAGAATTTACCATCAGATTTAAGATCACAGAGGTGACTGGTGACCTTAAGAAGAGCCTTTTTTTTTTTTTTTTTTTTTTTTTTTTTTTTTTAGTGTGTAAAAAAAGTTGACAGTTTTGATTTTAGT